>CAESWR010001308.1:15625-39653 GCA_903171835.1 Mullus surmuletus
CCCCCCCCCCCCCCCCCTCTCTACGTCCTATGTTCTCTTTGGGCCTGTATAAGTAAGGAGTCCAAGGCGAGGGTCAGCAAAACAATATGCAGTATGTGGTGCGTGGTTTTTATTGTTTATCGTTGATTTTATTACATTATTAGCCAATTATCACATTATGACTTTCATTACATTTAGCTTATGTTATTACATGTTTGAATGTCTAAAAGCCAAAAAAAAGGAAATAACGCATATGCCAAATGAATAAATACATCAATAAATACATTTACAAAGGAGATTGATCAAACTGCCACATGGTGTCATCAATGTTACAACGTTTTTTCAGTGAATTTCATTGACTCTCGTGACTCTTTTCTTGCAATGCTATAGTATGATACACAGAATTATCATATCAAGTAACACACATGCTTGGTTTACAATAAATGCACAGACAATGAATAAAACACACGTTCTTTGTGTTTTTCTTGCCTGATCAGAAAAAAACATGGCTACCAATAAAATAAAGATCATATATATGAACTTAAAGATTCTGAAGATATTTCTTGCTAGAAATGTCATTAGAATGTATTTTGATGATGAGAATTTGTCAAGATATTCATTATTCAAAACCAGAGAAATACCCCTTTTTTATTGTTGCTCATGGAAATCGCCTGACATGGGCAGGGGTCACAAATTATATTGTACATCACATATATACATGCTGACAACATGCTTATCAGGAACAGTTGTTCTACATACATTTATATAGTCATGATATACATATACATATACATGTACATATAATATAGGGAATCTGCCAATTTTTATGTCACCTAAATGTCAAACCTATATGTGGAGCTATATGCTAAACATATAGGTTACATATAGGTTCTTTCCATGTGTCAAACTGGAGTCTTGCAAGAAAAGGTTGCAACAAAAAGACTAAGAATCCACAGCCAATGTGTATTTTTAACACACATTTCACATGAAACTATCCTTTGATCATCATCATTATTTTTTAGCTCACTATATATATGAACATTTCTGTTATTTTGACCTAGATTTCTTCCAGAATCCAGATTCAGTTACAGAAATGTGTGTGAGCATACTAAAGAGTGACTCTGTTGTTTTAATGAAATAGGTTTAACTAGCTTTTAAGATCACTCTGTCTAAAGTGGCATGTATGCAGGTTAAGAGTGACAAATCAAGCACATCATCTCATTTGTTAGACTATTTATGAGCACATTTTTAAAAGTAAAAAATGACTGCTTCCCCCTGGTCCCTTTCTTCTCATCTATGAGGTTGAAGGTTTAAGTATCTAGAATTTATTATGCAAAGCATCACATCCACAGTCAAAATTCAGTCTGGGGTTCTTATATATAGTGCCTTATTCACCAACCTCATGCTTGCCTATACATCTATAACTACAAAGCAGTTTTGTTATTTGACAGGGGATTTGATAATTTGTCACATTGTCATGGAATCAGATTTTTGAATTATGTTCAAAAACAATATAACATTTTCTGGCAGTCACAATTCAGGGTTCACACAAAAGATATTCCAGAAATAATTCATTTGGTTAACTCAATGGCAGTGAGTTAGTTACGTCCAGATCTCAGTGGGGACCATGGCTTCCTTTGTTCCAACAGAGGGCATAAGGTTATGTTCTGAAAGAAAGTCCAGAGGAAACTGGACCAGGAAGCCACGGATTTTGCGCAACTCATCCTGAGCGCGGGAGTGGTCAGTCTGGGCAAGGCCTGGTTTGGATTGGTACTGCTCCAGCTCAGACATATTCCTCACCAGAGATGAAGGAAGACAGCGAAATACCTGTGCCAAAGACCAAATGAGAGGTCAGTTACAAAATACCAGTGTTGGGCAAGTTACTTCAAAAGCATAAGGCATTATTGTTACTGTAATTTCAAAGTCATTTGTTACATTACAATATTACTGTCTTTGAATTGTAAGGCATTACATTACTTTTGTATTAATTTTAAGTCACTTTCACAGAAATAACTGGAAATAAGGATTTGGCGTTCTTGGTAGATCTTAATACATCCAATTTACCCTATTTACACATCAAGTAGGAGGTGATGTGGTCTGGCATCATGACTGAGCTAGGATTAAGGCTGACAACAGTATAATATAATAGCTGCAGTTATAGCTCACAGCGCATGTATATTGTGATAGAGATACTGTTACTTTAGGTGTACTCATATTGAAATCAATGAGGCTACTACTATATATTGTATCACCTAAAGACATGACAAGATACACAAACCTTTTACATTTCTATCCCTTTTTTCTTTTTTATTCTGAGATAATTCATAGCATAATGAAACTCAGGGCTCTATTTTTGTGGACCATGCGCAATCCCTGCGCATGTGTGGCGTAAACCCACCACATAAAACAATACTTTTATTTCTGCAATGAAACTGAAACTTCAACATCAGGGGCTGTATTTTCATAGACCAAGCACAAGCCCTGCGCAAGTGAGGCTTAGCTGAGCCAGAGGCGGATTTGGTCAGACATGGGTCACCACATCCAATCAAACTCAATAATTCAATTTGACATACCTACGTCACTGGCCGTTACCTGTCAACAAAAATTTTGTAGCGGCAAAATGTCTGACAAAAAAACTGTGGGGCGCAGAACCGAAAAAAGTGCAGCGGGTGAAAGAAAATACACACAAAGAACTGTTAATGAAGATTCCCAAATTAGCTGGATGTTTTAAGGCTGCTGGTTGCCCAGGTCAAGAAGATGCAGAGGTGGAGGACATTGACCAAGACCACAGCAGGCAATCCTCCTCTCATTAGAGCCAACTGCAATCAAAAGCACACCAATTTTAAGTGTTATTTAGATTCAGAAAAAGACGGCAATCATGTCAGCTATGTGGCTGAGAGGTTTGGCCAATGCAGAACAGGATATCAAGTCAAAACTACATGATAAACTGCAGAGCCACCCAGATGAACAAACTGTGTCAAGAACTTCGAAGCCTCAAAAAACAGTACAAGGTGGCATGCAAAGAAGCTAAAACTGCTTGCCAATCCTCGTAATACCTTGAGGAATAAGCTCATGATGATGCACCAGGTAGTGTGGCACCGAAGGTGGATAAAGGAAAGAGCAAGGAAGCGCACTGCTTTCGTCATCAACCCTTTCACCTTCACCAAGAAGCTGTCCCAGTACTGACAACCTCATGTGCTCAACAGAGAACGTGAACTCTTTCCTGGGAAAGGGTGGCCAGCTGGACAGAAGGTCATGAGGTGGTGACAGTGGCCAAAACAGCTTTAGTCCCAGTGCCCGCAATTCCTTTGCACTCTTTGGAAAATCTTGAGGGTGATGTGGGTGGAAAAGTTGCAAACAAATGGATGTGCACAGAGGGTGTGTGGATCCCCAAGGAAGAGGACTCCAAGAATGTCAGTTTAGATCCATCTTACTGCTAAGCATCGAAGGCAAGATTTTCTTCAGCATCTTGTCAAAATTACTAACGTAGATCCATCTGAAGAACAGCTACATCGATACCTCTGTTCAGCAGAGGCGGAGTGCAGGGTCCCTTGATGAAATCAGGAGTACATCAGCCATCAATAAAAGCCTTTATGGATGGCCTGACTGTTACCAACACATCCATCTCGGGCAGTTGGTAGATTTCAAGATCTAGAGAAGCTCATCACCTGGGCAAGGATGAGTTATAAGTTGGTAAAATCAAGATCTCTAAACCAGAGAAAACCAGCAAAGAGCACAAGGACTGGCTGAGTTGGGTTGACAAATCAGGTCTGCCAGTAGGTGCAAGGCCTTGGATTTCATTCTGCAGCCACTGCTGGTGTACAACAGTACCCACAACAATAATCAAGGCCATGGAAAGAAAGATCAACTACGCAGATGGCTTGGTCTCCTACGCAGTTTGAGCAGCTCCACTCTGTATAAGCACCAGCAACATCCTGCAGCTCGCAACCAGCGGCCTCACCCAAGAGTATATGGTGTCCAGAATGCGGGAAGCCTTGCAGTACAGGGAATCCAGAGATCCATCAACTCCTATTCAGGTGCTAACAGGCAGGAAATGGAGGGAAGACAACGGTCTGGAGGTGGCTGAGACAAGGTTGAGGTAAAAGGCACTGGGTCCATAGCCACAGGGCGTGCAGGCACTGGCTCCCAGCAACAATGGCTGACAAAGCCAAAGGCAAAGAACGGCAACATCTTTCAGAAGATAGTGCGGACAGGCAGCTGCCCAAAAGCCCTTGGAGACAGGCGCTCTTGCTGATGGCACAGCCAGGTGCTTAGGGCAGTCTCTGACAGCATGGTTTCTGTAATCAACATCACAAAGGGCAGCCACAAGCCAAAGACTATCTTGTTCCACAGAGCCAGAGAGAAGCCATACAAGAAGATCATACAACCCCGGGCAATGTCTGGTCTTTACCTCCACCACTGACTGGCGATTGGAAGTGGACCTTGGCAAGCAGTTGAATTTCCCTGCCAGAATAACACCGACACGGCCTCAATGAAACATGATCGTCATTTCAGATTCCACCAAGTAACTGATCACCCTGGGAAGAGCGTATGGAAGAGACCAAAGTGTACAAGTATGCCAAGCACCAGGAGTGGGACGCAGGGCTGGAGAACTCCCTGTGAACATCTGGGGTGTGCTGTAGAGGATTTGCTGGGCGGTCACTCTGCAAAGTGTACATTCTGCTGGGCTTCACCAGAGATGCAAAGAGGAAGATGATCAGATCCTGAACTGACGCCGCAGAAAAAGCCACAAGGTGGCTATGGATCAGGAGGACAGATCTGTGGGCAAACACCTCTGGCAAACAGGCTGGGGATCTGATCTCCCCCAGTCATGTCAGAGAGGGTGTCTGATGTTGATAGACCAGAAACACCCAATGACTCAACAACATGATTGGTCCCACTGCATCTGCAAGATCGTTCATCAACTTGTCACTGTATTATAACTTGCTTTAAAAACAGTTGGAAACATTTCCATATCATTAAACATATTTTATCTCATTGTATGTATGCTAACATTTTTCAAGATGAAAAGATATTCTATTTAAAATATAAAAGGCTGAATAGGAAAAATCATGGAATGACACATTTTTATGATTCTGATCAGAAGACTAGTTTTGTTACTATTTCTTGAACATTTCAACATCAGCAAGTACCACTTTATACTAACAGAGCCAACCAACTGACATTGATTTCATTTGTTCAGAAAAGAGAATTTTGAGAATATTGACACTACCTTCTCATAAATGGTAGCATTCCGCCCAGCTGTGGTCATCCACACCTCCTTGTAGAAGCGATCACTGATTGGGTCCGATAGGTCAATACTTGTGTCATTGTGACCTCCAAGGATAATCCTAATCACAAAGACAAACAGGGACCTCTTGCTAAATTTGACAGGAAATCTTTCCATTTCCATGCATTGTTTCATTTTCTCACAGACCTGAAGCATTCCTGACGGAGTCGAAGTGCAAATGGACCAGCTTCAAATTCTTGTCCATCCATCAAAGAAGCAACCTTTTCATAGTCTTCAACAATAACAGCTACTTCACTGTCTCGTTTTCCTAGCATACTTCTGTCGTTGATGTTAGCAGAACCTAACATAAAGGAGGAACAACAAAGTAGGAGAAGAAAAACACTGTCAGACATAATGGATATGCAAAACCTTTTTTTTTGTGTGCTCCCCCCTCCCTCCTCCTTTTTCTCCCTCATACACGTTTGTCATGCCTCTCCACTTCATCTGTTTACTGCTGTAAACATCTTGCAAGTGGTACAGTCTTCATTGCTAATGATAAATGCTCAATCATATCATGTAAGTGCCAGGACACAATAACATGTCGTCCAGTTACGTCAGTAAAACTGACGTGACCTGAGTGACTTGGTCGAGCGTCCAATGTGACCCGGTGGCGTGACCAAGTTGCGTAGGTGAACTATTTTAACGCAGCAACGTCGCGTGTCGCTGTGCCGTTCAGCATTATCTTGATCGGCGCCCCTCGATGTCAATGGATGCTTGGAGATCATTGCTGACATGACCATAATCAGCATGGTATGGAATTTAAGTTGTTGGACAGGTATTAGAAACCAACTTATCTGAACCTCCATATGTAAAATTGCGACCAATGGAAGTTAAAGGAGAGGTGCCGTTTTTACAGTTTTGACCTTATTCCTGGCATAAAATACGATCATTTACTCACCCATATAACTTTCGTGTCACTAGAAGTCCTTTGGAAGATATTTAGATCCAGGGAGAGCCACATATATTAATGGCAGTGCACAAGGCACCGAGTGCAGCCTCTAATGCTGCATTATCTGTTGCGAAACTCATTAATTTCACCATGTCATGATTAGCTAGTGTTGTTGTTCCCCTTTTAAGTCCGGGGTTGCCTGTTATCGTCATCCGGCATCTGTAGCTTGACGGTCAAGCTGCAGACGCTACTAACCTCTGAACTTTAAGTTGTCATCTCAGGTGACACGCGACGATTGGCTGCTTTACGTGCTGCTAAAACATCATGCTTCGTGTTTGCGTTTTCTAATTTATTGCAAAAAAATGACCAGTTGGACAATGTTTAGCGTAGGCTGCCTTTACGCAATTTGGAATTGCTAAAGCTCTGGCTAGTTGTGCTGAAAATAGACACGAATACTCAAGTGGAAGAATTGGCGTGTGCGGATCACGGTTTGCAGTGCTCACATCGAATGATGATAACAGGCTACCCCGGACTCAAAAGGATAACAATACAGGGAAATTGATTTGGCGGTGTTTTAAGTTGGACCTTTTTTTAAAGTTGGACTTCTGATGTTACTGTGACATAGAGGGGGCGCTGTGTTTGATGACCTCTGGTCAGTGCCTTGAATAAACATACTGAGCCACACTGAGTAAACTATGCCACTATAGCGGTGCTGTATGAGACATTGATGTGCCTGAAACAGCAGGATTTCAGTGTCTCAATATAAGGTTTGCCACAATATTCTCAACATGCTTCTTATCGCCATCAGTATGAAATTTAGTAAAATCTAGCTCCTATGAGACTTGCCATGGCAGCTTCATTTTGCATTTTATTGATGCCATAAATAACAACAGTGCATGAATAAAAATCATTAACCATTTCCTATGTGAAGAAAGAATGTATAGTATTTTCAATGGTTTTTGTATTTTTATTTTACAAATGAGAGACTGAGCTGAACCCTGGCGGAGTAAAAGTGCTATGTTGCACTATTATTATTAGATGCACATATCATGAAAGAAGACTCGACATTAATCACACATTTTGGTGGTGTTAATGCAAAGTGATTAGTTGTTTTGAATAGCAATTGCTGAAGACAACACAAGGAGATAGAGGTTGAAAAGATAGAGGTTGAAAGAATAGATCAGAAAAAGACGAACCAATAATGACTGTGTTGTCATCAGCGATGAGCATCTTGCTGTGAACATAGATAAGCTCCGTGACCAGGCGTCCTTCCAGCTCAGCATGAGTCCGCAGACCAGCAAAGGAGATATAGTTCATCCACTGATCATCCACTTGGAGACGGATAAAGATAGTGGAAGAGATAACATATACAAATCAGAGAAACAAGCATGATGATATATTATCATTTTTAAAAACTCCAACCCTAAAGTTAATAATAGTTTTTTGTACTTACTCTCGTTTTTCAGCTGGGAAATGATAGAGTACTCTCCTCTAATCATGGTTCTTTGAGAAGGGCGGGGTAAAATTTTGAATATTAAGAATGAACTGAAAATAACACTTAGAGCGAACATTTTTCAAGACTAATTTGAAGTGTTCTCTTACAAGGGTCTGTTTTTGACTATATAAATAAAGTGGCATGAGATTTACCGATAGTTGAAGTGCATGACAGCCTGGATGGCATTCCCTCCTCCTGTGGTAATGTCCCCCTCAAAACCAGGAAGCAGTGGGGTAATTACATACACACGATACTTCTTGCCCTCCCTGAGAGAAAATGTAAATCATGTATTAAGAGATGGACGCACATTAGAATACGGGGGCAGGCTAATTCAATAATATGCAACTTTGATAATACTACAAAAAAGTACTTGTGTGCTCTGATGATCCTTTCAATAATAGCATCTCCAATCTTGTTGTAGACTGTTCTGTTATCAGCACAGCTGATAAAAAACTGGTTCTGAGAGAAGAAGAAGGAACACAAACCCAGAGGGTGATATTTAGAATGGCGACATCTGTCAGTCAGAAAGACTTTCCCAAATTATGTTTTTCCTACCAACAGCAATACATGGTGCTCAGAAATGCACAATACAACTCATAAAGATTGGATGTCAGTGTTTTTAAAACATAGATGAATCTACAACTCTTGTCTCAGCTACAGCAAAAGACAGACGTTGTCTTTTATTGTTATATCTAGTACAGTATCACATATCTATTTACCTCAATGTAGATGTAGTGCTTGCTCTTGGCAATGACTTGGATGTAGGCATTATGGATGGACTCCTCATGGTATTTAATACCTGCTGACCAGTCAGCTGCTGACCGCAAGACCTTAGAGATAAGTGACAAACAAAAGATTCTCCAATGTAAAAAATCTAAAATTTTGTTCGAAATCAAGTGAAATATTGGAAGTAGTAATGATAACTAGAAATGTATACACTGTTCAAAAGGTGATGTTTCAAAAAGCCATTGATGAAAAGTGACTTGGCAAAAAGAGCACTTTCACTCTGCACTTAGTTTAGTGAAAAATGCCACTGTACAGGGTCTTTCTTTGAGCCGACAACTTCTGCTGTGAATTCCAAGTCTAAACCTTAAATGGTTATATGTTTTTTGTGTTTGGAAAATTGTCTTGATGCTGTTTTACCTCTTGCCAGCAGGGATTGCAGATATTCAGGGAAGCACTAGTTTTCAGTTTGTCATAGTCTACGGTTTCATATTTTGTGTAATGAGAAACAAAAAAAATCACAAATTACAGTCGGTGCTCTTACCTGCACTTTGGTGTGAACTGAATCAGGGACTTCGTGTCTGAGTTCATTGGCACTGGTGTGAGACTTGGGCAGCAGGAATGGATAAGACAGAGATCGATACTTTGACTTCATGATCTGGTAGAGAAGTATTTGGAGAGTGTGTAAAGAGCAGGGTACATATGGAATCAGCCAGAGTAGAGAGAAGAATAATTAGATGTGGCAGAGAGGAAACACCTGGCAGCATGGATTTTTTGCTTTTGAGCAGCCAGGCAGTTCCAGTGATTTTGTGATCATATTTTTTTATTATTTAAGTTTCTTGGCAGGATGAGAGAAAACAAAAGTATTATCATTAATTCTACAAGATACAATCGCCAAGTGTATATTTTAACCCACCCACCCGCAACCAAACAAACAAGCGGGAGGGACTAAGGACCCTCCCAACCCACGACCCGGACTACAGATTTGCAATATATACAACTGTACTGTAAGCCAGAGTTTCAAGTTGGCTTCTTTATCCAAGCTGTTGATGTTTCCATATAGACAATGTCCAGGAAAGGTTATGGTGTTTATTGTTCTTCTTGTATGTGTTTGTGGGTTTGTGTTGAGATTACTGGGAAAGTAAAATCTTTGAGGCAGTGAATAAGCATGCCAATACATTCAAGCATGCTGAATGAATATCAATTTTTCCATAAAAGTTGCCCCTGCTCTCTGTCTCTCCCAGTGGGAGGTACACAACTTCTGGAGAATAAGGATACTGTTTCTTATCAAAAAGAGCTTCACTTATAAGAAAACAAAGACACTCACTTTTCTGACATCACACACCAAAGACAAAACCTGTGCAAACTAATGGTGATTTTACCTTCCATGGCATTGTCCCCCCCTCTATGTCATTTAAAAATGCCACAGGACTGAATTTCCTCATTTAAATTTTCTTGCTACCTGCCACAAGAAAAAAGTCTGGTCCTTAATGTCCATGTTTATGTCTGACAGTGCATTTTAAAAACATAAGAAACCAGCGTATATATCAAAGCTATATATAGGGCCTTTCCACGCATCACCGTAATTACGGGTTTTAAATCAAACAATTTGAATTTGTTTATTCAGAAGCACAGCTGGTGTGTAACCGTGCCTTAGTGAAGTTCCAGCGCTGAATGAAATGTCTAGCCACATCCCGAGCCGCTCTGCCATGAACCACTGAGGCAATGTCATGCCAAGGCATTCTTGGAGTTGTGTACCGGTCGATGAAGTCTATAGAGCAGTAGAATTAGGACAGCAAAAGGTTGGACATGAAAACGTATGACAGCAAAGGGATGCACTGATCATATAACTAAAGATAAAAAAGAAAGGGGTGAAAAAGCAGCTGAAACAGGAGAGAGGATGTCAGGATTTGGCAATAGCTTTGGAGGCAAAAAAATAGAATAAATAAACCGCTAAATAAAAAAATGTGCAGCAGACCATCAAAAGGTTTCTCCAGTTGTATCCAGTCCTTGTAGACAAAGTTGCAGTAGTCTTTTCCATGCCAGAAGCGAGTGTTTCCCTGTAACTCTCCAACACCAGTTTTTAGACTTTGCACAGAGCCACTCCCTGCACACGTCACACAGAGAAGGAAAATATATTATTACCTCCAGAAAAGTTCCCACACACAATGAGAAGGAGAAGATATTTTTTGGCCTATTTTTGTTGTTAAAATAGAGCATCTTGGACTTCAAATATTCTGAGATACAAACCTGTGCTGTCAACACTGCTGATGCTGTCTGTATGCTGCAGAGTGTGTCTTTGCAGATGCTTGTACAAACTGAAGCGAGCCCTCCTATTACGACCAATTCCCTTTAGTTTGGGTATGTCCACTAGGTCAGTTTTCAATGTTCCTTGCCCATTGCTCTGGGAGACACCATCAATGGAGGAAACAACCTTGCAGGGCGGAGTGTTGGTGGAACCAGCCTGGCATAAGGACATGAATGAAGACATACATTCAACAACAACCCAGAGCATTTCTATGATTGACGTTTATTTGTTGTTTGTTTATATGGTGATTTTTGTGTAGAATATGAACACAAGCAATGGAAATGATTTTCAATGAGGAAATACCTCTTTACCGTTTATTCCTGAATCTGTAATTCTGTAAATGTTTTGGTCTTTTCCCATCTTCATCCAATCAATCACCTTTACTCACCTATTTAAAGACTTGGGGCTCTATTTAAAAAAAAAAAAATGTGGACCACATGCAGGAACGGCAAGGTGGGGTTAGATCTTTTTTAGATCGAAAGGTGAACAACCTGGCGCATATGAGAGAGGGAGGAATAGCCTCTGTGTATGTGTATGTGTATGTGTATGGCCAATCAAAAGAGTTCCTCTCATGCACATGAAATGCTTATCTCCATGCAGTGACAGTTTGGTTGCAGTGTCCAGTCTAAATCCTTTAACCCGAGTGCAATCGCACTTTGTAACAGCAGGTGGGGGAAGAGTGTTGGGAGGAGGGGGTGCTACTTCTGCCAGAACTCAAAACAAAGCACTTTGTTGAATTACTCCAAGTATTACTCTATTTAATTTCCTTGGTATCTATATTTGTTCTTTGATTTAGATGTGTGTTTACATGATGTAACTGAAACAGAATACTCCCCGTATTTATTTATTTGTTCATCAAATGTGATCTAATTGGCTATAGAGTTAATTTTTCTTGCATCATGATACCTGCGGTCCGCCTTTTATTGCAATATTGAATAAGTTCATTGAATAATTTCATTGATTCAGAAAGTTAGATTATTGTTGTTCACATATTTCTGAATCAAATACATCTGACATCCATAAAACCAGTCCGTGGAGATTGGCATCTGTCTGCCTGCGCACCCGATCAGAAATCAGTTGCGCTCCACCACGCCGACAGTTAGACGTGGTTCGAGCCGGTGTCAATGCGCCAGACGGATCTCCTTCCTTCCTCAATGCGCGCAGTGGGCCTTACGCTGGAACAAAAATCAGGATGTCCCAGCACTTGTGCTAAGCCTCATTTGTGCTGTCTACGTAAGTTGATCCCTCTTGTCATTTCTGTACTTGGTAAACTTGGCTCCTATTCCTCATGTTCATCGTGAATGCTTTTTTCTTACAACCTTTATTTTTCATATTTTGATATTTTTCAGATAAATGTTCACTGTTTGTCATGTTCAGCTATCCAGTTTAGTATTGTCCTTCACCTTGCCTTAAGGCTCTGCGGGACCTGATCACAAGACATAATTTCTTCTTTTGCACATTTCATCTTACTATTCTAAATCAAAAAACACATGCAGTTGTTAAATCTTTATCGTTGTGTTATACTTTTTGGGTTTGTTTCCATGCAAATCTGATCCCAATATTTTATGATTTATATTTTTAAAACGTTTTTTACACATTCCTTAGGAGAGTGAATACATGCTTTTAAATGGTAATTAATAGTAAATAATTCAGATCAGATTGTTAATTATTTTACATTTTCTTTATGAAATCAATAATGCATTATTTAATTGCAGTTAATAGTGTGAACACATGCAATTTTAGACTGTACTACATAGGACAGCTTTTGTTCCTTATAACAATAATAAAAGAAGTTAGTAGCTGTGTCTTACTTGCTCAAGGGCCAGAGAGCGTGTCACGCTGCCGACATCTGTCAACCGGTGTTCCCTGTCATCCCAACGACCATATGCCAGGTCAATCCCACCAACAAAGGCCACTGCTTGGTCAATGATGACAATCTTTTCATGATGTGCCCACAGATAGACGGATGAAGATACGTGGTCGGGATGACGCATCACCTGAACCAAGAAATACCACACAAGTACCTCATATACAATACAATACATATATTAAAGCCATACTGCATCATCATTTGTTTAATTACCCTGATGTTGGGGTGCAGATGCATGAGTGTCCTTTTGCTGTAGCCTGAGTTAATGCCCAGGGCCAGCTCCACTTCCTTATACAACATTACAAAGATCTGCACTCCCTGTTGCTATAGACATAGATTGTTTCAATAAGAAAAGAAAAAAACATTTAAAAAAAAACATTTTTCCTAACACTTAGTCATGGCTAGCAGACTCTCAGCTGCCTTTGCAGACTGCTTACAGATTTAATAAATATCATGATACAATCCTACATTGAAAATGGATGACAAAACAAACAGATATCGTCTTGACAGTATATGGACTGAACTCTTTCAATTAAATTAAGACTTACTGCTTTACGTTTGAGAATACAGTCCAGCCTCCACCTGTTGCCCTCAACCACTGGTCTCTTTAGGAAGATCTCTGGACTCAGCCTATTGAACAGAAGAACCAGAGACAAAGCCTTAAACCAAGTGACAGGAATTTAACCAAAGCCAGCCAAATAAGTGCCAGTGTCAAACATCAAATGACTGAGACATGCATTGGAACAGAAAGACACAAAAGGAATTCATGTAGTACCAAAGTAATCAATACAAGACGACTGAAGCTCAATTGATTATTAAACTGAATAAAGAATAGCTTCTTTGCAAAGCTGTTGAGTAGGTTGTTGATGTCAAACATGTTTGTATCTTTGAACATATGTATATGATCATGTACAATCTATGAATATATTGTGCATGACAATAAGATATCTCAGGCAAATTCAAAACAAACAGAACACACGTTTGTGTGTGTTCTTCTTATTCTTAAGAAGAATTTATTTATTTTCTGCAGGACTGTGTGTGTATTTGCTGGGCATTATTGTAATCTAGGTGTATTTGATTTACTGACATACACAATAGATAATACTTCATATCAAAATAGAATAAAACTAAAACCACATCAATGGTACACACAAGAAGCACAATTTACAAACGATACATTTACATGAATATGTACATCTGCTTCTGACTGTGTTGAGAAAGTTGAGGCTGGAGTGGATGTTGCCAAGCACTGCAGACACAACTTGCTTTGCTTTGCTTTGTGTGTTCTAATATAGCACAGGGTTCCATCTTATACTGTAAGACTAGAGTGTACTAGCGATGGACAGATTTGATTATTTATATTTAATATTGCACATCCAGGTTCAGAGTTAATACACGTCATAAGGCAATGAATAGCCTTAAGCATTTTGATAATGAATATGATGTACTTTGTTGACAGAGACTTGCACAAAATGTTTTGCACACCGACCAAATCATGGTTATAAAACTCTTTAGTCATGAACTTTGGGGAATTACAGAAAGAATGAGGTCGCGAATAAAACGGGCTGAACTGAGAGTAGAATTGCAGGGCCAACACGTCAAGGAGGAGCCAGTTGAGGTGGTTCGGGAATCTACTCAGGATGCCTCCTGGACCTTTCCCTGGGGAGGTGTTCTGGGCATGCCCATCTGAGAGGAGACCCCGGTGCAGACTTAGGACATGCTGGAGGGATTTTATCTCACAGCTTGCCTAGGAACGCCTTGGGATCCCCCCAGGGGAACTGGCAGAAGTGGCTGGGGAGAAGGCTGTCTGAGAAGGAATGTCTGCAATGCACTGCAATCATGCCAGCTCAGACCACATCTATTCTTGGCATAGCTGATCTAAGACAATTTTGGGGGATCGGGTGTGCAGGCAGACATATATCAAACTCCACAGACGGGTTTGGTGAATTGCAGATATATTTCATCCATAAACACTGTACTGTCATTAAACCTTTTAAATAATTGAATGATCAATCATTTAGCACCCTGACTCTTGTCCATTGCATCTGATTGTGATTGCAGATTTTATGCATCACACACAGAAAATCAACTTGTCTATCGCCTATTTAGATCAAAATTTATTACATAAGATACTAAACTGATTCCAGACTAATTCTGTGTCAGTTGCTTCATTTGGGCACATTTGCGGTGCATTTAAAGGGTATGAAAGGAGCTGGCCTAATTAGCCAGGTTTAAATATGACTGTGCATCACTCGTTCTTTTCTGCTGCTCGTGCGTGCCTTTTCACCTGGTTCACCCAATTACAAAGAGATTTAACCCGAATCTACTTGCACCGTTTGATGCAACGCCTGCTCCAGCAATGAGTGAAAACCATAGAGATGCAGAAACTCACCACCAGTCAGTGATAAAAATCTCCTCTTTAGCCTCCTCCAAAGCATCTGCCACATCCTCCATGTAAGTTTTTCCATTCACGTACCTGCAAGGAAAAGCTACAGTTATACTGACTTACCTTTAAGATCATTTGTACCTGTAAGGGAGTGCTTTTGTCTGTGTCATGACACAGCTTTTTGCATGCTCATTGAACCATAGTATACTAAAGGAAAATATAAGGGTTATCACACCAATAATTTCCAAGTTTGGCTAGTGAGCCAGAGACAAAACAGAAATGAATACTGACGAAGCAGTCTGTTGTTACATTGTTGAATTCTCAGTTTTTCATCTCACCAATACCAATCTCTGTGCCCTCTCCCTACCGTTACCATTTAGCAGGAATGTTTTCCTGTTCCTGTGCAAACGAGCCAAAGCGGTGATCGCGGAGGAAAGCCTTCCCATGACTCCTCACAAAGCTCTCAATGCTTTGACCCCACCATCGGGCATGTCTGTAGCTGCTGCATTTAAACACAAGAGTCCTGCAAGACAGACACAATCAAATATAAATTAAATTCCTGGGCTCCATCTCTCTCTGTCAACATTATTCATGGATATTTGCAAGAGGCATATGAGGGAGGGCAAGTTAGTCCCTTTGGTCTAGACAGAAAAATCTCAATATTCTGTGTTGACACACAGTATTTTATATTTTAAATTTTGTGTTTTAAATGATGTTGTATATTATGCATGGATTTCAAACCACATAAAACACAAACTTCCACTGCTGCAAGGACATTTGGGGAATTCTGATTCAGGCAGCCACAATTGTCACGCTTTCCAACATTTGTTACATACATGTGCCAAAATGTTACAGACATCCATTGATTGCACAGGAGAATTGATTTCAGACACACATCTTACACACAGAAATACTTAAACATTTCTTTGTACATGTTACGTTACAATTACAATAAAGACATTCTATAACCTGGATAAGCTATCAATCCTGACTCCATGTTTGGTTTCTGTGTCTTTGGAGTCCATCTTGATGCTGAATTCTTTATCCACCAACAAGACAAAAGAGATGGCCCCGGAGTCTGGTTTCATATACAGCAGAAATGAGTCCTTCACAACCAGCCAGCTAATCAAGACAAAAACAATTCTCATTAGTATCAATATATAATCCGCTTATTTCCCTGTCTACATTTATCTGGAATTATGACTTTTACTAATTTTACCAACCTGAAGAAAAGCACTTTATTGTAGCATAGCATAAAAATGAAAATAAATATCAAAAGATGAAAAGAATAATTGAAAGACAGAAACAAAGACAATGAAACAAGACAAAGACAAAGCACAAAACAATGATAGAACCACATACCGTTTGGACCAGCGGTAGCAGGCCTGGCTGTGACCACAACAATTCATACCAGGAATGCGATGTCCTCCTGAGCGTTTATAAATCATTCCTTCTCTGGGAAAAGAGAACAACTATGTATACAAATATGTTTTTCATTGGATTTCCGAAAGTACCCATACTGAAGACTGCATCTCAACATTGCCATGGGATTTCTCAGCTCCCTTTTGATTCAAGGAGGAAAACATACTTACAGCCCTTTTGGTCCCAAATCATGAATGAAAGACAGCTGGCTCACATCAATGAACTCCATCTAAAAGTAGACAGGAGTTCATGAGAAATATATTCTCACACCGACTTATGGATACACACCCCCAACTTCTGTAATATATATATCAGCAACAGCAGCCTGCATGCAAAGAACAATTATTCATTTTACAATCTAAAATACCTTTTGTATACAAATTTTTGCTCCAGATAATAATCTTTTATGTCATTATGATGCATGTATTTATATGTCATTGCACAAACAATGCTGTAGCAAATGCTGTGACTGCCTATCCTATCCTGCTTAACAGCTTAACAGCTTAAAGTACATGTAAAGGACCCCAAAAAATTAGTAACAAAGGTCTTCATATGGTAACATAAATACTGAGAGTCACGTTGAGAAAAATTATCTTTGTATTTGAACAAGTTATTTTAGTTATGTTTAACCTTAGAAGTTGTGTATGCATTTAAATAACAACAATTGCTTTTAATTTTAAAAGTAACATAGGCTCATATCTTTTGAAGAAAAAATAAAGTTGTATTACTGATCATTGAATGAAGCATACTGAGATAGAGAAGTAGTGCAGTTCAAAATTGTTGTATTGTGTGTCCATGCAACTAAGTCCATGCATCCATTTTAAAACAGTTGTTTTGTTATATAAAATGCAGCCATTTTATATAGGAAAAACAGCTGCTTTGCTATTAAAAATATATAGTATCCACAGCTGGACACTACTACAGCTGATTGCAGTGAACTGACAACACATAATACCAGATGAAAAAGTTTTACTCGTGACATTGTGCACTGAAGTGCAATACAGGATGCAGCCTCAGATGACAGCTGTGCTCAGAGCAAAGAAAGAAATCCACAGACCCAGAAAGCAGCAAGCTGCTGGTGGGGAGTGCCAAAAACCAGCCATTTACAAGTTTTTCCAGGCCAATACATTGCAGTGATAAGTATCTTTAAAGGGAATCCCGACTACAATGACATGTAGGCTTCATAAGATCAATGTTGGTATAATTTCAAGTGTTGTTGTTTACGTCGCTATGCAGTCTGGGTAGTGACGTCAAATGGTTGCTCTGCTCAGTTCTGTCAATTCGCCAGTAAATCAGTTGTGACTCTACAGCGAGAAAAATGAAATCTATTCAGCCTTTTCAGAGCACCCCGGCGTTAGTGAGGAGGAAAACAGAGAGTAATCAAAATGAGCGTCAGAATGAAGACAAGAGGAGATGTAATAAGGAGAGTGGGTTAAACACAGTGCTGTAGAGTTGCCAACTGTCCCGGGTTTTACGGAATATCGCGCATTTTGGGTGATTTTGATTTGTCCCGTTCGGGACAGCTCCAGTCACGAATTTCACGCTTCTCCATTGTGTAGCATCTTCCCCCACCCACCCCTCCAGAAAGGAGGAAAGCATGGCAAGCGGAGGAGCAGAAGAACTTGAGAGAACTCCTGCTATCCAATCCGGGACTAAAAATCATGATACAGCAGGTTAACTACGTTGGCGTAAATGGCTCTTCTCCCGAGTGCAACCGTTTTACATCAAAAGAATGCACAGCGCATGTTAAATAATGGCAGCACCGTACAATAATGGTGGCCCCCATAGATAAAAATATGTACTAAACATTGAGTATTTTTAAACCAATGACAATATTTTATGTTTGTCACAACATATTTCAGTATAAGAGAACAATTGTGGCTTATTAAGGCCTATATGTCATTATAGCTGGGGTTCCCTTTAAGATCATGCATATAAATTCATAGCTTGCCAAGGAGTCACTATGAATTAGGGTTACTCACAGTATGGTGATATTTGCGGTATAAGGCCATCCTCAGCAGCTTGTTCAAATAGTCCTCTAGTTGTCTCTACAAGAAACACAAACCACACATTGGGCTTTATTTTCTTACACCAGGCACAGCGTAGTGGTGGTGGGGTCTTTTTTGGTAATTTGGTGAACAAGGAGCAAGGCACACGCCTGGTGCAGCTGAGAAGGAGGGATGCGCTGCTGTGGATGTGTTCACTGTTGACTTTAGTCCTGGCTAATCAAACCAGCTCCTTTCATCCTCAAGCTGGTGTTTGCCGTGCAACTCCGATGTGAAAATAACACTGTGCCAAGCAGTGTCATTTCTTCATCAGCACCCTCTGCTGTCCTTCCCTGGGTATATGCCTTGGGCTTGCATGAAAATGACACTGCGCCAGGATTTGCTGAGACTAGACCTGTGGCATCTACAAAAATAGAGCCCATTGTCTTTTGTTTTTTATTGACAAATTTCATCCATGTATATCAACAATTTATGTACGTGCACAGAGTGAGACTGTTATTAGTCTCACTCCTAACTACAAGTTAAATCTCATGTATTATCAACAAGAAAAAAACTCTGGAAACTAAATGTTAGGTACCCTCCTGCTGGAGACCTGCTCATCTCGCACCAGCTCATCTCCTCCTCCCCTTGGCAGCGAAGGCATTTCCCTCACTTCACTCTTCCTCATCGTCCTTCTCCTCACTGTGTGGCTGTAAATTGAGGAGACAACAAATTACTTATTCAAGAGTCCAGTTTTTGATTTAAGTTCTGATTCAAGATTTCTATTCTTTCACTTTTAATGAAAGTGAGCAGGTCTTTTGGCAAATATAAAAGCTTGAAGGGATTGACATAGCAGCCAAGCTCTTGTGCTATATGGACTACACGGGGGGAGAAATCCGCAATTATTACTATAAAATCAGACACCTTTGTTTTTTGTAGTACACTTAAAGTAGTACTTAATTACAGTGATTATCTGTTCAGCACTCCAGATACAATACATTTCTTTCTGTACATTGCAAATATCTATATGTAGCCTAACAATAGTTTTCTTTTGTATAGATTGTTTTAATCCTTTTTGACAATATCAAATATACAAAAAGGCATATCATTAAACTGTAGCCAGTTAGCAGTTAGGGCAAGCAACTGTATCAATAAAAAAGAGCACAAGAAGATATCAAAATAAAAAGAAGAAGTTAATTAACGTTTTTTCTTCTTGAGAAAAAAAAAACAGTTGCAGCAGAGATTCCCTGAAGTTCAAGTTCCTATGAAGCATCATGGGGCTCTCATTGGTAGCAAAGCCTTTAGGCACAGCTGCGCAAAATGATGCAAATAGGTTAAATATGTGGCATAAGTCAAGTAAAGATTTAAGATATTAAATTAATCTATTAGATGATTCAGATTAAATTACATGATTCATATTCAATACAATTTCATCATATATTTCTGGTATTGGGATGAAATACTCACAATAAGGCCCAATGACCGAAGGGAATATCAGGTGACTTTAAGCTCTATATACAATATTTTGTACCTAAATATGGCATCAAACAGCTGTTATCTAAAGGTGCAGGAGAGTCATTGCATCCTGAGCACTTACTGCGGTCAAAATTTGTTTTTTTATGTTATTGCCTAGGAGACAGTCCCTCATATAAACACAGGCGAGTATGGGGCGTGACCAAAACACACAAGAGAGCAGTGCGGATTCTAGTACTATATAGGGGCTCTATTTTCGTAGACCACACACAGGCAAAGCGCAGCTGCACCTAGAGGGGAGGTTACAGTAGATCATTTTAGTAATCTGATGGACCAGGCGCAAGGTGTGCAGGCTGGTGCATTTGAAAGAGTGAGGGATGCACCGCTGTGAATATGATCAGATCTTAAATTATGCCCAATCAAACCGGCTCCTCTCATCCCCTTTAAATGTGCTTTGCCCAAGAACAATTGCACTGTTGGAGCCAAAATATTTATTTTTCTTCGGACAAAATAATTGTTTGATCGTATGTTTGTATTTTATTAACGGCGGTTTGCGCTTGTGGCCACGCCCCCTCATCACCGTAGGCAGGTGACTGCAGCACCTGAACTATATTAACAATGTGAATGGGGCCGGCAGTCTTCTTGAGTGGAAGGCAGCTATACAGTTTTAGACAGCCGTCAAGCCTTGGTTGATTATGAGTTTTTGGAGTTTTTATCATTTGTGTTGGATGTGTAAGCAACCACTGCCGCATTGATCACTGTCGCGGTAAGACTGTTTTTTTTTTTTACTCTGCACTGAAAATAAACGAAGACAATTGGATCAACGCATGTCCCAGACCATTCCTAAATCCACGCTTGGGCGCGTCAACTGAAGCTATTCCACCGAGAGCAAAGCCCGATAGTTGAGAGGAAATATCGCGCTTTTATGCACCAAACATTTTTCTTTCCTTGATTGATTGTTCACATTTATGAATTACATTTTAAGGGGCTCTAGTTTCATAGACCATGTGCAAGCAGAGATGCAGCGAACAACAGGCTGGGTTAGATCTTTTTTGGTAATTTGGTGGACCAGGTGCAAGGTGCGCAGCCTGGCATGTCTGAGAGAGGGAGGGATGCACCGCCGTGGGTGTGTTCACAGCAACTTCAATACTGTCCAGTCAAACAAACTCCTAAGTCTGTTTCTATTTCTGTAGATGGCACAACTGAGGCATGGTGCAAAAGCCGGTTCATCCGGACTTTCGTGCCAATGCAAATCACGGTGAGTGAGTTTGCCAATTAAGGATGCGCCATGATGGGTGTACCGGCACAGCAGAGGGAGTGTCGGCGGAGATTCACCTGGCGGAGTGAGTTTGGTGTCAGAAAGTTGCCCTGCGCTTAAAGGGACAGTAACGTTTTTTTTTAAGTGTGGTTGTATGAACTCCATATGGCCAGCAAGTACATTAGGTGAAGTCTGCAGATCTCTCCTCTCCCTCAGTAAGCCACAATTGCTCAAACTTTGGGGTGCAGAAACAGCCGCAGAATGGGAGAGATTGTACCACAAACGAAGGCTGTTTTCTGTGCTGACAAGAACTCCCATCTAAAAATAATACCATTGTTTATTTCAGCGCTACCTAGAAATTTCTGTACGTGCATGAATTTTTCGGAAAAACGTTTATCTAACTTTAACTAATTTCAACTAACCGACTCGCGCCTGATACTTCAAGTCAGTTGGTTCCATTCTCTAATTTTACAGTAGTGTGAAGTGAAGAAATTAAAGAGATGTTTTGATGTACGTTATCGCAGAAGTCCCCCTCCCCTTACACTTCCTCCTCCTGCTGTTATAAGGTACTCGGGTCTTGACTGGACGCCAGAAACCAAACTGTCGGTACGTGGTGCAAGCACTGCATTTAAAGGGGATGCGAGGAGCTAGTTTGATTGGCCATGATTAAAGTGTGTTTTTTTTGCTGAGTTGGCAAGTTTCACATGTTACATTTATATTTTTCTATCAGCCATTTTCAGTTTGTTCTGTAATAACTTGGTGTCAATTTGATGTTGACAACATTGATATATTTAAAAAAATATTCACCGGGTCATAGTGCATTGCGCTCTGACCTGTAGGAGGCGCCCAAGTCAGAAGACGTAGTATTAACGTGTTAAAACTCAGCCATTGTTGCTTCAAAAGATCTGACACTTTCCGGGATGATGGGCCATTTGGTCTTATTCGTTTTTATCCCAAATAGCTCCCCCTAGAAAGTCCAAAGAAAGCCTTTTTTTCCTTTTCATTATCAGGTCCTGCTGGGTTCTCATTAGGAATGTCCAAAGTACCTAAAAAAATCACAAACTCCTTGTAGTTGATGGACAATTGCATTTCGTCGTGCGTTGCCAATGGTGTGTACAAGTAAGGCGTGTCTCCGCTTGCATAAATGTGGCCATAACTCTGCCTTACATGGTCCCACCTCCACCAGATTTTAGTTGTTTAATAACAGACCGGCCCGGACGGTTTGACACCAAACTGGCCTTCATATTATAGGGGGATGAACGCGTTTTTTCAGGTTTTGGCTATAATTCCTGCTATATTAATGCAATGCAGCTATGATTGGTCCACTATAGAAATCTCCTAGCCTCAAAAGGTTGGTACACAGATCAAGAGGTGCATCCTCTAGAAGATTCCAGTGGCAAAATGGATACACACCCAAAAATGGCTCCATAATGCCCCCTAGAAATCTTTGAAAATCAAGCCCCGCCCCTGTGTACGACCCAGAGCTATGAAATTTGGTAGGCTTATGTAGAACCCAAAGACAAACATAAAAGCCGGTTGGACCGGCTTTTATGTCAGCCATTATGTCAGCCATTTTGAATTGAAAAATTGGCAATTCTCCATTTAAGGAAAGAGGTCCGCAAGTTCCGGTAAGGTGGTGCAACAAGCGGGCGGCACACATAGGCAGCGGTGCGTCAGGGGTGGCGGTGCAACACAGCTCTGGCCTGTCAGTACCCCGTGGGGCGCTAGTTATTTATTTTCTCTCCATTACTTCTATCTATTACCTTTACTACTCTACCCGTGCGTCTTTGCTCCCTTAATTGCCCCCGGGGATAAATAATGTTTCTGAATCATCCAAATTGCCAAATCTGCAAAATCGCCTTAGCTTCTTTCCTACCTCTGCCATGTTTGTTAGCGATGGTTTGCGGAATAAGCAATGGCGGCCGCTCAGTGATTCAATGGCCGGGCTTATCTATCTGGGGAGCTGTACTGTACAGGTCGAAAGCAGCCTCCACTACACCCAGGGGGAGTGGCCAGTGACTTCCACGTCACAAGTCTCCAATAGTCAGATTCGCTTGTTTCAGCACACAATGGACAAAAGGTGGAGAAAGCAAGTGAATGTGGTGACAGAATTTTTTCATTATTGGGCCTCATACTCATGCTAAAGGGGACACATACGACTGTTAAGGCGTGTTCACACTGCACGCGACTGATGGCACCTGGGCGATGGCTTTACATGCAAAGTCAATGTACAGGCGCGAGGTGCCCTCCTGCGACGCGACCTGCGACGGTCGCTCAAGTTGAGTCGCGCAGGTTGCCAAAGTTGACAATTTGAACTTTTCAGGCGACATCGCAGGTGGCTCTGCCGTGACAGCCATTTAGCATTGACTTTACCGGCTTCACTGGGTGTTTGCTGATCACTGTTGTGCTGGCAACGGGGGGGTTTATGACCCTGTGGGGCCATTTTACCGGAGCATTTAGCAATTAGCACTGGGGACTGTTGCTGCTTACGTTTGTATTGATATGAGCATTTTATTACATGCCTGTGTGTGTGTGTGTGTGTGTGTGTGTGTGTTTGCGCGCGCAGCTGCGATGTGTGTGGTGTGGAGAGGGAGAGCCTGCGGAGCCACTCAGCGGAAGGAGGAGAGGAGGGGAGGGGAGGGGGGGGGGAGGATGCGGCGTGTAGTTATGTATTTTTCCGACGTTTCTGGGACTTGTACATCAAGTCCGTGGCGGTGACAGACACTGTCTCGGGCGTTGCCGAAATTATCAATTAAAAATTCGTGGAGAAACTGGAAGCAGAGCCGTGATGTCAGAGGGAGAGCCGGGGGAGCCGCTTAGCAGAGGGAGGAGGAGGGGGAGAGATGCGGCGTGTAGTTGTGTATTTCTCCGGGGTTTCACCCAAAAAATGAATTTGGCTCCGAAGGCACCATTTAAAGTACTGTTTTGTACAAATAGATAAAGTTTGATT
>CAESWR010001308.1:39685-74881 GCA_903171835.1 Mullus surmuletus
AAAAAAAAAAAAACATACTACTAATGATTGTAGACCGGTGCTCAAGAGGAACTTGTTTTTGTTAATAACGTGTCCGAAATCGCCCCCTAACCCCTATTTAGAGCTTTATATAGGGGTCACGCAATTTTGTAGTGCTGCCTGAAACCTTAGTGATCAAATAAATGCCCCATATAGGCGACTCAAAATCATTCTGTGATGTGGAAATTATTATAGCATAACCAGGGAAGGCGCCATACCAACTGCGGCACGTATCGTCATGGAGCACCGGCATGTAAGTGTCTGCACTACAGAACTGTTTTGATTCCACTGAATGGTCCATGTTCAGAGAGGCCGCAACAGTTAACCAACACACTGATGTAGGAGAGTATGCTGCATCTGTGTCAGGCTACATTCAGTGGTGCATGGAGGAGGTTACAGTCACTAAGGCAATCATCACACGGGCTTACCAAAAACTTTGGATGACTAAGGAGTTGCTAAGAAGACTGAAGGAGAGTGATGCTGCGTTCAAATCTGGCATCTCGACTGCACTCAGATCAGCTAGGGCAAATCTGAACGGAGCCATTAGGGTAGCAAAGCGTGACCACAGTCAGAAGATCCTAGGCTTCTTCCTGGATCCAAGCAAGACCAGGAAACTGTGGCAGGGATCCAGACTGTCAAAACAACATCCACTCCCTGCCCTGATGACATTGGCTTCCTCAATGAGCTCAATAACTTCTTCGGAAGGTTTGAAGCACTCCACACCAACCCTGCGAGGAAAGCAAACCCCCACCCCAATGAACAGGCACTCAGACTTGAAACCACAGATGTGCGGAGAGTACTGAGGAAGGTCAACCCACGGAGAGCTGCAGGCCCTGACAACATTCCAGGACCCGTGCTCACAGACATTTTCAACATTTTACTTAACCAGGCTACTGTTCCCTCGTGTTTCAAATCGGCCACAATGATTCCAGTGCCAAAGAAATTTACAATCACATGCCTTAATGACTTTTGCCCTGTTGCACTCACATCCACCATCATGAAGTGCTTCGAGAGTTGTGAAGGACCACATCGTCTCCATACTCCCCCCATCATACGATCCGTTCCAGTTTGCTTATCAACCCGACCGCTCCACTGAGGATGCCATCTCCACTGCTCTCCACCTGAGCCTGGAGCACCTAGAGGAGAAGAACACCCATGTACAGATGCTGTTCTTGGACTTCAGCTCAGCATTCAATACAATCATCCCCCAGGACCTGGTATGCAAGCTGGGGCCCTTGGGCCTCAAGACACCCATGCGTAACTGGCTGCTGGACTTCCTCACCGACAGAACCCAGTCTGTGCGAGGGGGTAAAAACATCTCCCTGAACACTGGTACCCCCCAGGGCTGCGTTCTGAGCCCCCTGCTGTTCACCCCGATGACCCATGACTGCCGTCCAAGGTTCAACACCAACCACTTTCTGAAGTATGCGGGAGACACAACAGTGGTGGGCCTCATCAAGGACAACAACGAACTGGCTTACTGGGAGGAAGTGAGACGTCTAGTGCACTGATGCAGGGTGAACAATCTGGTCCTGAACGTCGACAAGACAAAGGAGATTATAGTGGACTCCAGAGCCAGCCACACACCCCTCTTCATCAAAGAAACAGCTGTGGAAGTCGTGAATAACACCAAGGTCTTGGGGGTGCACGTCACCGACAACTTCAGCTGGTCACTCCACACATCCTCGGCGAAGAAAGCACATCAGCGCCTGCACTTCTTGCAGAGGATGAGCAGAGCTGCACTCCCCTCTCCCATCCTATCCACCTTCTACAGAGGGACCATCGAAAGCCTGCTGACCAGCTCTGGTGTGGGAGCTGCAAGGCTGTGGACTGGAAGCCTCTGCAGAGAGTGGTTAGGACAGCGGAGAAGATCATCAGACCCCATTCCCCCCCATCAAAGTTATTGCAGATAGCCGCTGCTTATCAAGAGTCCACCGCATCCTTTCTGACCCCACCCACCCCAACCATGGACTGTTCTCTCGCCTGGCGTCTGGCAGAAGGTTCTGTAGCATACGCTTCAGCTTCACAAACAGCTACTCCCCCCTTGCCATCAGACTTTCAGACTGTCTGTCAAATGACCCCCCCCACCCCCACCCTGCTGCCCTTCTTATCTATTATGTACATAAGACACATTGTAGTCTTCATCTGCAACTCTTTATTCTGACCGCTGTAAATAAGTAAATATTTTCTTGTATTTACTGTAACTTGTATATACTTTCTAATTTATTTTCATTCACCACATTCTACCTCCAGTAAATTGCAATAACCCTCAGCATGCTGCTATGACGGTAGATTGCTGTATCCCGGAAGCTGAGCAACGACATTTCGTTGCAGGAAGAAATCGCTATGTGACAATTGTGTTTTTTCTGTGCAATGACAATAAAGAAAGTCTAGGTCTAAGTTTGCTTTGTGAATTTGCAGCGTTTGTGTTTGCTGCGTTTCTGTACCCCCTAGTACCCCCCCAACCGCCCCCTTCACTCTTCATGCACCTGCTGTTAAAAGGTGCGATTGTACTTGGATCTCGACTGGATGAAGGCGACCAAAGTGTTACTTCGCTGTGCTGTGCATTTAAAGGGGATGAGAGGTGCTTAGTTGATTAGCCATAAGCGAAGTCTGCTGTGAACACAACCACAGCAGCATATCCCTCGATCTCTCACATGGGTCAGGCTGCGCACCTGCAAATTATAAAAAGAAATCTAACGTCGCCTCCACCATAAAGTGAAATAAAGTCAATATCCACGCTCATTGTGACCAATTTATTGACCTCATCGTGCTCTCAGGAGAGAAATAAAATGAAATGTTTTACTTGGCAGCAAGATAGAGGTCATAATAAGTGTAAGGGTTGAGAGCAGAGGAAGAAGGGGAGTAATTTCACAACCATAGCAACGCATGCATAGCAACACTTGTAACACAACACAGCTGAGCCACCAGATTGGTGCCCTGCAATGTAGTATAATGGAATATTACCATAAATGTTTGGAATGAAGAAACTAAAAATGGTGATGGGATATGAGGGTTTATATGTGTAATTTGCAGCTATCTTCTCTCCATGCAAGCCAGTATTTCATGCCGTTTACTTAACACTGTGAATGTTCCCATGGAAACGCAAGATGACAGCCAGTATGATCACTTTTTTCTGTAGAGGTAAATGCAACTTTTGCCACAAATGTCACAATTTTTTTCAGTGTGTACTGGATCTGCTCTGAGGAGTTTGCCCTGATGAACAATGTTTTATTACAGCCTGAGAAATAATTAATAATAAAAAAATACATTGCAGTTGTATAACCCCTGCTTCTTCTCTATCTCTCCCGTACAAAAAACGCAAAATTATTGAGGATTTTTGCCATCATAAACCACAAGAAGAAACATAACATGTATGAAATTGACTTGTTTCATTGCAATGAATTATCTGATAGAATTGAAAAAATGTGCAAATCCTTCATTTGTAGAGTATTTGTAACCCTGTTTTCATAAGTGCTTTTAAATAAAATGTGGTTATTATCATTATAAACTATTAATCGGTGCCAACTTCTGCTGGTAACAGTTGAAGTTTTTTAGCACCTCTCTATCAGTTCTCTTTGGTCATGTCTTCCACCAACCTGCGGGATGGCAAGGGTATCCTCATGAAGGTCTTGTAGGTCTTCAGTTCTCGATGCAACTCCATGAAATGTTTCTCCTTTCTCTTCACCACCCAGGTAAACTCACCATGCTTTAACTCAATCTTAAACACAGCAGGTAGAGACTGTACAAACACAACACACAGACGGAAAGCATGTTTTTGTGTTTGACAGGGAAAATACTTTTGTAAATGATGGGGTTTGTACATATCAGGGTAAACATTGTTTAAGGAAACATTATTTAAGGGAGAAAAATGACTACTAAGAAATATAATGTGACTCAAGTTTCACTCATATAAACCAGTGTTTTTCAACCTATTTTGAGCCAAGGTAAATTCTTTTCATTGAAAAATCACCAGGCACACCACCAGCCCGGAAATGGAACTCTGTAGCCTTTATTAACACTATAGACACTCGACAATGGCACATTATTTGCAGATAATAAAAAAAAAAAGTTTTTTACACCAATTAGGTGAAATTGGATAATTTCCCACGGCACACCTGACAATATGTCACGGAACACTAGTGTGCCACGGCACAGTGGTTGAAAAACACTGATATAAACAATATGCAAAATCTTAAGAATGTAAAAATTGTAATAATATAAAATAAAATAAAATAAACTTATATAAGCAGCATCAAAGAGAAAAAAAAGTGTTTTTGTAATTATGTGCACAACACCTTGTTGACACTCCTTTGTTGAGACAAGTTGAAGCGATCTTGTGCAGTCGTGAATCTTTCCACCTCCAGGATCCGTGCAGTTATGGGCACTGTGGGAAGGTAGACCTTAGCACTGGCCTCCTTAAAGCCTACTGTGGCATACACTGCAGAATATGGGATACGACTGTCCCCTAGGAGGGAAAAGAGAGGCGGGTGTTTTTTGGTTCATGCATGTAGGAGTTAGTGTTTTTGCAACGAGTAGGCTGCATCAAGAAGAATCAGCCTTTGTTCAAGATTTTTATGCTGGTTTGCAGTGCCTGCTTCTGAGTCTGCCTTCATACACTTGCTATTGGATGCCAGTATGAAGGCATTGATTCGAATCACCTTATTCTTTGTCTTTCATTGTTCGTCTTTCGAAGGTGCAAAAATAATAATGAATCAATTATGAACTTGCTTTAACAAATACACAAAAGGTCACGTATGATTTACTGTTAAGTCCTTGCAACATTGATCAGTTATATTGATTAATTAACTGTAGTACGCTGAGCAGCAAGCGTGTTCATTCACAATATTAAGTTTCTTGACCCTCATAAACATTTTTAAATCGGCATTAACTAATAATGTGTATGCCATATCCAAAATAATGCTGAAATCTCTGAAAAGGAATCCCAGCTGATGAGTGTGCCAAAATGATTTAGGACATACATACACACCTAAGTAGTTTCCCTCGTAGTCAATCTCCTCTCCCTCCTCAATGTCCAGCTCTCTGGTATCCAAGCTCTCTACAAGGTCAGCCATGTTAATACTGTTGTGCACATCCACCAAGGTGTCGAACACTTAAGAATTCACCAGGTTGAGGCTGCTGGCATTGGCTGAGCCGTACCCAGCATTCTTAGCAGCCCGTGTCCTGAGCAGGGCTCGTCTATGTGAGAAAAGATGAGATCAGATGAGACAAGACGAGATGAGACAATTTGAGATTATCATCTGTTGTTGTGCTGGAATTAATGAAAACTGTGTAAAACTTTGTTTTCATTCATTATATTTTTACAATTTCCCAACTGTGAGTGCTACCATTAGAGAACATTCCACTGAGCATATACTGACAACTTGCAAGGTCAGTCCCCGCTCAGTTCTGCTTCCAGTATCTCTGCAAAACTTTATTTGTGATTTCGGCAACGACAGAGACAGGATCCATCAACGCTCCGGGCTCTCCACCCGACACAGACACACACACACGCGGCACGGCTGCGCGCCTACACACTGTAGAGATCTGGGAGACCTTCAGGGAGTCGACGTGCAGAAAAAGGTGAACACCAGACGAAGACGTTACCTCAGCTGTAGTTTTATCACGAGCAGTAGTTGTGTTGTACTCGGTGGGCCTCGGTGCTGAGGAGAATAAATAAGCAAATGGCCCTCTTTGCAAAAAAGGTTGGACACCCCTGCTGTAAACTATTTTCTCGAAGATTTGAGAGCAGAGTGACTGCAAAGTGCGAAATTAAATTTGAGGCCCTAACCAGAACAAAGGAAAAATAACAGTTTGTCGTGTAAAATAGGTAGGGGAATGAGCATTTCTTTTGGCTGAAAAAATGAATCTATTCAGATTTAAAATAGTTTGTGCTTGTACATGGTAAATATAGATGCAAAATAATTACTGCAATTACTTTTTTACTATTCAATTTAGTTTGGTGATATGTAGTTTGCATGTGCATGTTTTACCATGCACCCAATATCCTGATTCAAGTCACTGAATAATATACATCTTGAGCCACCAAAAACTTGTTAGAAAAATGACCCCTCAGATGGTTGTTACACCACTACTCCACTTCAGGCAATAGACCATTCCTGGTACAAATAAAAACCTTTCACGCATACATTTAATAATAACCATCATTTGACTATTTAAACTTCCATTTAAACTCCCCTTCTAAACTAAAACCAGGATAGCAGTATTTCTGTCCCTGAAGATGACCAACGACATTCTTTTGCTTGAAGCTGTGTGAAGACTACATGAACACAAACAACAACAGCTGAACAGTAACCTCTGTTGAACAAGATCGAAAATGCTCATGCTATTACCAGAGTCTTGAGTCTCTGTGGGTGATGAAAAGTTGAAGAAGGCACTGTCAAACCAAAATGCAGATTTCCCTCTTAATCCACTACTGCATCAACTTTACCTTACTTCACTTCTGTTTATTAATAGTCCCTTGAGGGGCAATTTGGTTTGCAGCAGACAATATAAAATCTATCACAACAACATAAAAAAACAATCACAACAAAAAAACAATCACATGTTAAAAAAAGAGACATACAAGTGTGCGAAGAAATGGGCAGCATGTTACAGGAGCAGTAATGATAAATTTAATATACAGATAGATAAATAAATAAATAAATAAATAAATAAATAAATAAAAAAACAGGTAAAAGAAAAGCAGGGAGGTGGGGTTACGGAAAAAGCCTTTAGAGCCCTCATGGAGAGCGGGACAAAGGAAAGTTATATCTATTTTTTGTCACTGGGGGAACTGTTAGTCTGAGACCGGAGGGGATTGTGCTCCCTGTGAAGGGGAAGAGAGTGGTCTATGCAAATGGTTGGGCCTTCTAGAGCAGCTGAATGTTAAAAATGTCATCCTAACTATTGAATTTCACCCCAGCTACTTTTGGACTTACTTGGACTATTCTACCCAGGGAGTGTTTGTCCTGTTGGCAAGGTTGCCATACCGGCAGACAATAGAGAAGGAGACGACAGTCTCAATAAAAGCGCTATAAAACATCTTCATCAGGCTCCTTTCTACCAGGAATTTCGCAAGCTTCCTCAGACAGAAAGGTTGTTGCTGGTTTTTTATCAACATCAGCTCTGACATATGCTCTCTTTGAATCAATTTCAATGTAGCGTTCAAGATAGAAAAAATAATTTAAAAAAACAGAAAGAGATGTAATAATTTACTAAAATGGATGGTGGTGGGTGTAATGCCTGTCTTATCTAGTCTAACTGAAAGCCTGCACCGGACCACCTAACCATTGAGCTTAATTTAGCAGTGTCAAAGAATGTCTGACTGGCAGAATTTGACTCCAAAAAAACAGTCCTTAGGTGCATTGTCTGGCTCTAATCTGCAGCAATCAATTAACAGAACACAAAGCTTTCATTTTGTAAAGTAAACATGTCTCAATGCATGCTGTGAAAACTGTACCCATTTCATACAATTGCATAATGGTCCAATCCCATCTGCTTATTTAACACGAATACACAATGTTTGAGATCATCCCTCAGTCTTGCCCCTTATTCTTAACAGTTATTATTTTTGATGACAAGGGAACTTCTAGCCACTAAGGAATGGGACACAGGGCACATATGTCAGTAGTCCTTGCTTATGTCAACAGATGCAACATTTTTTTTGCCAGAATAAACAATGAGGCTGTGGGGATCTCTTTAACATAGACTTTGGGCATCTTTTTGACCTTCCACAAAAAACTGGGAACGTACAAGAAAAACAATAGTTTTGATGCATGATGATGCTGGTAGATTAGTCTCCAGGATCAAGTGCAAACACATATTGTAGTTAGCATAACTGATGTTACATATCGCGGCAATGTGTGCCTAGGTCTTGTACAATACCGACACATGCATCACATCTAACTTTAGCCTGTTTGTTTTTCTGCCTTTGCTGGATTTAAAAACAAACAAAAAAATAAAACGGGGTATGATTCTAGGCACCTGGCAGTCCCTCCTCCATCTAATTCACAAAGCCCTCCCAAATGTTGATTTGCACCTCATACTGCATTGTCATCTACATAGTGTCTCTCTGTGTTTGTTTAATTTGTCCACATTTAAAATTAGGTTTTATGTATTCATCTGGAGGAAAGACGGCCATTATTAATTTGTGCCGAAACCAAAAGCACCAATTCTGAAAGATGAGTACCATTTTGCAACATGAAAATGACGTGAAAACATTTAACAACAGATAACAGTGGTAATTGCAGGACATTTAAAATTTGCATTTGCATATGACCACACTTTTCTCTGATCATGGCAGCTGTGATTATTGAGAGAAGAAGGCTAATATCACTTGCATAGTTCAGTATTTGTCTAATGTATTCAGCTGTTGTGAAGCAACCTTTTATACAAATAAGGTTTATTATTGGTTGAAAAACCCTCCAGAGAAAAATCTGTCTTGGTTGAATCAGATCATGAGTTTTCTAATGTGTACTTGCACCAGATATGCTCCCAAGTCAATTTTTGCAAGTCCAAGTCAATCTCAAGTCTGTTGATTCATACTGTGCTTTTTTCAAGTGAGCTCACCTTTTTTTAGTTAGTTACAGTGATGGAATACACCTCGAGAGGTCTAGCACAAATGAGCTCGAAATTATAGAGTATGACTGTGATGGATTTATCTCTCTATTCCATGGTTACTTCCTGCATCCTGCCTTGTTGTCATAGTGATATTTTAACAGCTAGCTTACTCTCTCTAGAAATATCAACAAAAATAGAACCACACACACTCACACACACACACACACACACACACACACACACACAGTAACACATTTTAAAAATCCATTTGAATTACTGTCATTCTTTTGTATCCTTTTGTACTTCAGAGAAACTGGACATCAACATCAGCAAGTGTGAAGAAAACAGTTGTGAAATGTATTCATCTTTTCCTGGATGCGTGTTAACAAGCTTGACGTAGTGCTGTGGCAAATATTGAATGTTTTTAAGTCATCTAAAATGGTACATTAAATAAACTTGTATATTTTTTATGTTGTAAATTAACAATCATTAAGATGCACACATACAATTGAGAATATTGGCTTCAGATAAACATTGCTTGGCATTTCTAGACTCTGTGGTGCCAAGCTCCTTGTGACACAGATGGTACAAAGAGAGAAGATGGAGAGAGGTCTAAGACACCTCTCTTCTCTGCCCACACTAAAGCTGCCTATTATCTAATCCTTCACACCACAAATGGGGATGGTAAGAGAGTCAGAGAAACCATGACATTCAGTACAGATCAGAAAAAGAGAGGGAACAATTTTCAAGATCACCAGAGTGGTGTTCTGCTGGCAGCAATACAAGGCATCGCTGTACTGAAGGAGTGAGGAACTGCTCGCTGTCTTTCAGCCAAGCCCATCTTAACCCTGGAAATAACAACAACAATTACCTTTTGTCCATGCCACTAAACTGACTCACTACTTTAGCAAAGTTGATGAATGTAATTTCATATGGTATTATCATATTACTTCATTGGATGTACTCTAGATCAAAACTAGACAGCATAATCCCAGAAGGTTGCAATGACCAATCATATTATTAGAAACAAGTATTGACATAAATATCATAACTTTCTCGAGGACACTTTGACACAAACTCACCAAACTTGTCACACCTGTTGCTTTACTCCAATCACACAGCTACAATTAGAATTGTTTGCATTTTCACCTTTATCTGATTGTGTTCACACTGAAATAGTCAATCATAATCTATTCAGTACAGTATACACAGCATTCCAGTTGACAGTGCTAAATCTTTTTTTTCCCCAACACCCATTACATCAAGAATACAAAGAACAAACATTAGTCACTCAAAAAACACAAAAAACACAAAAAACTCAATGTTTCGAGAAAGAGTTACTGCTGTGATAATTTCAAAAACATGTCAAATTGATATACAATTGAAAATATGTGTGTTAAAGTGAGCACACCCACGAACAGAAGAACATCCGCTCAAAGTATTACTCACAGATTTCCCAATTTAAACAATTGATTGTGGAAATATCATATTTTAGCCTAAAATGTGGGAACTATACTACCAAATTTAGTCACACAGGAAACAGTGAAGTCAGGCACCAGACATGCATAAAGCCAGCCAGACATAAAAGCCTACTAGGCAGTTTGGGCAAACTGCACAAAGAACAAAGTTGCCATTATCACATCATGATGTGCAATGTAACATTTCTGAAAATATACCTTCTGAAAACTCACTGGCATACTATGTACTACTTGCACTGTATGAGGGAAAATCATGCTGCAGCCAATAATGTTCATTTGAATGATGGCAGCTCACAAGGAAAAGTTATTGACCTTATGCCGCCTGAGGATAGTGTTCAGTGTGTTCGTTAAAAAAACAGCAGAAGAGAGGGGCAGTGGCCTGGACAGACAAGAGGGGGGAGAAGCCTTCAGTTTTCCCTTAGGATTCCAACTGCATGAACTCACTTCGACAAGGAAAGACAAAGGTGGCAGACGGTGAATGCATACCCAGAGAGTTTTGAGAAACATGTAGGCTACTGCAACTGTTGTTAAAACTCATAGTGAACAGACAAATCTAATCGTTTTTGACTTGAAGTAAAGTTCAACAGTTTCGTGTTTTCACGTTCAACACATTCGCTGTGAAACCAGACTGTCAACTCTTCTGTAGCCTCCTCCTCCTCCTCATATAACACACACAAACACACACACGCACGCACCCACACACAGACGCGCGCGCAGCGCGCAGACTAAAGCCTGCATTTTTTTATGTGACCTCACTGACTACGAAGACCCAAGGAGTGTTACAGAGTCACATATCCCGACGCCCGTGGACACAAATAGAACACAGCAAAGGGAGAGACACATTACTAACCTGCCCTTTAAGTGGTGGTGGAGTCCACATGTTGGATAACTCAAGCAATCCACTTGGTTTTATTCAGTGAACGACAGAGCAAAGACACTGGTTGATCACTTCGTCAGACATATAACTGCACCGTTGCAACAGTCACCTCGCTTTGTGATCCTCCTCTGTCACTCAGTATGAGCGGCTGGAAAAAATAACACGGAACTATCCAAAACTCCTCAGAAAGGGAGGGGCCTGGAAAACTCTGTACCAATCACAGGACACGTTCCATCTATAACTAAATCCCATTGGATCATAAACTGTAGGGTTTTGCGTGGAGTAGGAGAGAGAGAGAGACAGAGAGACAGAGAGTGAGATATACCCACACCTCTTGTGATTAGCCCATCTGCTTTGCCCTCTTAAACATCATTATACGCACTTCCGAATGCATGTAAAAAATTACAAAGTAAAAAAATAAACTGCTCTCTTCCACCACCATGTGGCCATCACGTGAGCAAAATGGTACATGCCTAAAAAAACAGGTTATAAAATTATGTCTTCTTAACTAATGGACCAAGAAGCACCGATTACACAATATTATATTCCCAGAATGAACACAATCCTTAAACAAACCATGACACATGAATATATTAATTATTGTAATTAATATATCGTTAAAAAAACGCCAAATACACCATGTATATCCAGAAATTAACTGAACTGAACATTTCAATTGGCGAGGTGCTGTCCAATGTTAGCCTTTGGTTATGAAAATCTGCTGGTTTCGGTTGTTAAATGTATCTTAGATTAGTTACAGAATAATAGAGTTGTTCATTCTTTTCTTATGGCACAGCTCAAATACACAATCACAGACTTTAGCAGAAAATTCAGCTACATACCAGGTGATATGAAAAGGTGTCTCAAAGACGATGTGCGTTCTCTCTCTCTCTCTCTCTCTCTCTCTCCATTTGCCCATAACCAAAATAGTACGGCTGTTAAACAGTTCAAAGGGCAGACAGATAAGCATGAACTTATGAACAAGAATATCGCAACATTAATGTGATAGGCTTCTCAGTCTTTGACATGCTGTACGACTTTCAGCAGAAGCACAATAAATGAAACTACACTGTTTCTCTGTGTACAATTCTCTTAATTGAATTCGTAAAGGCAGGCACCCTTCAAAAGCAGACTTTCTGTTTGATGTACCCCTAAGGATATTATTATAGAGAAGCTGTATTAGACTGCCATGGAACTCTTCTTCGTCCTACCCTCCTTGTACCTTGCCAATTTTTTGGGCTTGTAGCTAACCTCAGGTCTAACCGAAAGTAGCCAATAACATTTTACAACGACGCCACCCCAAGATGCCAGTTGTTTAGAGTTTTATTGAATAATCAAGAGATAAATCCAAAGACCAAAGGAATCTGGAGGACTGGCAAAAAGAAAGAAAAAGAGGATGTACTCCAGACAGAGCCAATGGGCTGTCGGACACAGGAGACCTCTTAAACTGCCTGATTGGAGCCTAACAAAAGCCACGAAAACTGAGCTGCCGGTCGATTCCAGAAACCAAACCAAAAACAAAACAGTAAATAACTCTGGCTGGGACAGAGCCAATGTTTCCCTTTCTCATTCTCTTGTGCTGCTGCTGCAGGTGGCGGTGGTCGTGCTGCTGCTGCTACTGCTGCCCCTTCTCCTCTCCACCTTTAAATCTCTAGCTCCAGTCCAACTGCATCATCATTGATCATCGTTGATGAGATCATCATCTGCAGCTGTTTACTGAATAATCTAATTTTTGAGGGTTTACCTGAATCACCTAATCAGACCTGGGCTGAAACGGAGGGTTAAGTCTGTAAACTACTGGTGGAAAATCTGAAAATGGGTCAACAACATGCCATAGAGATGGAGTGTGTTCACTGTATAGGCAAACCAGCTCAGAATGTTGTCTCAGTTCCTCCTATACAAGGATAAACAGACAGTCCTTGCAAACGCCAAACTCCCCAAAGGAACAGATATTTTCATCAATGAAGATTTCACGGAGACTGTTCGCCAAAAACGGAAGGAACTGCTCCCAGCAATGCATGCTGCACAAGAACACGGGAACATTGCTTACCTAAGACACGACAGACTCATTGTCCATCCTGCCAACCTACACAAACCATCAAGTAAGCCAGTAGGCTCGGGGGCTAAGCCAGTAAGCCAGTAGGCTAACTCTTCTTTATGGATTTGAACTCCTTAAATGTACTCACAGATGTTAGCTATACTCAGGACAATCCTTTTGCCTCCAATCCTTTCATCACATGTACTGATAATGATAACAGGCATGATGACCTTTACAATCCTGATATGAATTGTGAATGAACTGTGATGGTTTAAGGAATGCTAATGTATCATGTCAATATTACTCTGATGAGCAGTTTAACAATTTGTTACAGGAGCAGCCTTTACACTACCTATTATTATTCGCTTAAAACCATTCTGTTATGGCTTTTTTGAAACGTGGCTCAACGATGATATCACAGGTCTCTATTCCTTTTCACAATACAATGCTTTCCATTCCTGTAGTAGGAACAAAGCAGGAGGTGGAGAATCGATTTATCTGCTAATCAAGTATAATTGTATACAGAAAAGGGATATCAGTCAACACACAGACAAAATCAGTTGAATCTTTTTTTATTGAAATTCCTTCTTGCCCACAGTTTCGTGGGAAAAACATCGTATTGGTTGGTTCTAATACTGATACATTTATCGATGCCCTCTGTCTGCTGTTAGAAATGATAACCAAAGAACGTAAAATGTGTTTTTGAACTTTCCCTGAATTCTGGAAGTAGTTGTGGGGTAAGGAAGTAAGTGTGCACCAAATGTACTGGCGGGGCCATGAATGTCTGTAGGGGTTTGTACATCAGGAGCTTCAATGTCAAACAGAGCTGAGGGTGACACAGGCATATGACTCTGAGTGGACATACTGCAATGTGTAGATCAGGAATGATAAGGAGTAATAATACATCAGCATTAAAAGTCCAAAATCACAACAATCAGAGTTTTCACTACAAAAGCAGACCTAATCAAAAATGTCAAAACAGAATACTATACATGGATACATTATCACTGTGAAAACTCCACAGAGAATGATTCAGTACAACGCCAAAAGAATTAAGTTCTTTTGGCCTGCCCGTTCAGGCAGGCCCCACGTTGGGCACCATTTCTGTTGCAGAGGACGCGTCTCCAACCACTTAAAACAGGAACATTGGGCGCCAGACAGGAGCTAGACTGTCAAAAAGAAATAAGGCAAGGCAAGGCAAGTTTATTTGTATAGCACAATTCAACACAAGGTAATTCAAAGTGCTTTACATAAACATTCAAAGCAGCAAGACACAATTGAAAACAATAAAAACAGTCAATTAAAAATGGAAATAGAAATAAAAACACAAATAAGATAAAATAAGATGCATTAGGATAAGAAGAGAGGTAAAATAATTAAAAGCACAAGTCAAACATTGTAGTTGAAAAGTGAGGGCAGTAGAGTACAGCAGGTAAGTGTTTAAGTTAAGAATACGCTGCAGTAAACAATGGTGTTTTTAGCCCTGATTTAAAGGAGCCGACAGTGTGAGCACACCTTAGATCTCCAGGTAGTTTGTTCCAGAGGTGAGGAGCATAATAACTGAATGCTGCCTCACGCTGTTTGGTTCTTGTTCTTGGAACACACAATAAACCAGTTCCAGATGATCTAAGGGGTTTGGATGCTTCGTAGGGATCCAGCAGATCGAGCATGTACTTTGGTCCGAGACCATTCAGTGTTTTGTAGACCAGCAGTAAGATTTTGAAAATCTATCCTTTGATTCACAGGAAGCCAGTGTAGTGATTTATTGACCGGTGTAATATGGTCCAGGTTCCTTGTGTTTGTAAGGCCTCTGGCGGCAGCGTTCTGGATCAGCTGCAGCTGCCTGATTGATTTTTTGTTAAGACCTGTGCAAATGCCATTGCAATAATCCAACCTACTAAAAATGAATGCATGGATAAGTTTTTCCATGTCTTGTTTAGACAGAAACCCCCTAATTCTGGCTATGTTTTTCAAGTGGTAATAGGCAGATTTAGTGATAAACTTTAGATGGCTGTTGAAGTTCAGGTCTGAGTCGATAATTACACCAAGATTTCTGACTTGATTTGTAGCTGTCAAAGACATAGAGCCGAGGTGAGTGCTGATCTTTGACCTTTCATTTTTAGGGCCAAAGATGATCACCTCTGGCTTGTCTGCATTTAGCTGGAGAAAATTCTGGCACATCCACTTATTGATTTGTTGAACACAATTACTCAGTGAGAGTAAGGGACTTTAGTCATGTGAGGACACATGACTACAGTCATGTCAGTACACATACAGTCAGTACACATTTAACTGCTTTCTCAGCGTGCTGCCTCCAGTTCATTCAGATTGGTTAGATATATATTCCAGTTCTGGTTTCTTTTCCTTCCTTTTCTTGTCTCAAGACTTTTCCTGCTTCAGCCTCCGTTGTTCTCCTTTCTCTGAATTTCCCTCTCTCCTCTTCCACTCAGGTGTCTCTGATTAGTAGACTCCCCTCTCCCTCCTTGGCCGATTCTCAATACCCGTACTTGTCTCTCCTCCCGTCCTCGCAAGCTTGTGATACGTCATCAGTCGTGCCCAAGTAGGATTCCAGTCCTCAAATTGGCATCTGACCAAGTAGAGACCAAATCCCCAACTTGATCCGCCCCGATCCTCCCACCTTACCAAGTCTGCTCCGGAGCTGACTCTCGCAGACTTTTCACAGCAAATTACCCAGAATGCTTTTCACCGCGAGATGGTGACGTCATTGAGCATGCTGCTGTTCCAATAGCAGAACTACCGTCCTCCCGTCCTCCCGTCCTCCCGTCCTCGGTCGTCCCTGCTCCCGAAGACAACTTGCAAGTCTGAACTACCAAGGAGGCGAGTCCGTGCTTCCCAAGGTCAGGTATTGAGAATCGGCCCTTGTGTGTTATATCATCCCTTAATGCACTTCACCTCTGCATACCCTGCTTTGCTACAACTGGGAGACTTCAATGTCAACCTCCTACAAAGTAATTTAACTCATTCATCAGATTTTCTTAAAGTTCTTTTCTCAACTCACTTTTTTAACCATTTATTGATACATAAACCAACTTCAATAACCAGCACTTCAGCTACACATTGCGGTTACATACAAATGCGGTTACACGCATCTGGCTCGATTGGCATGCATAATTTCAGCATACAGCCAAGCCACGTTTACATGCAGTCTGCATAGCCGGACTACAAAATAAGTGCTGCACATCCGCTGACCCAAAAATCAAAGCACCAGACCTAGTTGTTTACCGAAGTTTGTAATAGAAACAGAGATCCACGTAATATCCACGCCTGCAAGTTTATTGTCTTGCTGGGGACAAAAAAGAAGTCGCATGTGACAATGTGACAAAAAAACTCAGGGTGTCCTCTGCAGGCTGTAGCCACGGGAGGCGGGCTGACGGGAAGCTGGAAACTCTCAGTAGGAAAGGGCAGCGAGGGTCCAGAGTTACACAGAGCTGTGGAGTACACTGAGGGACCATGAACTGGCTCTACCAAGTGAGACGGAATTATCTGGCAGAGTAGTGGAGGTCGAGCCGGTCTTTTATGGAGGGGTGATTGGTGATGAGTCTCGGGTGTGCCTCGCTGCCCTACAGGAAAGTAGGTCAGCCCCGCCCCCCGGCCACATCCTGCAGTGCTGGAAAAAAAGATGAGAGACAAAATAGGCCTTCCCTGGCCAGAAAATGAACCAAAAACACAGACCATTACAAATGGTTCATCGTCTTAAAGGCCACCTTCTATGGGGTATTGCACATAATTTCATTTAGTTGCCAGAGGTCCAAAAACATTATTTAAAAAGTTTTTTCCCACAAATTCAGCTTTGGTACTTAATTTCAGCCAGTCTAAAAGTCGATCTAGTGAGCCGGTGTACGTTCTTAGTGTACAATATGCTGTTTTTTTTTTCGATTTCGGTCGATGATTATGGCTGGTAGAAACGCTGGTAGAAATCATTCAACCGTACCACAATCGGACACAGAAGTAGAGGTTCCTACTCATGCTACGGGGACACATATGACTGTTAGAAAACCTTCGAAAATGAATTTGGGTGGGAAGGTGCCCTTTAAAGCGATGAACATCCATAAATTAATTGACGGCCGCAAAACCAGAAATGGGGATTTATTTTAAGGGCACCTTTTGAGCCGAATTAATTATCTGAGGGTTTTCTAACAGTCGTATGTGTCCCCGTGGCATGAGTATGGTGCACAAAAGTGAAAACATTTCGTCACCTTATGTACTTGCTTTCGCCACCTTTTGCCCACTGTGTGCTGAAACAAGTGAATCTGAGATTTGGAAACTTGTGACGTGGAAGTCCCTGGACACTCCCTCCGGCTATAGTGGAGGCTGCTTTTGACCAGCCCCCCATATAAGATGAGCCTTACTATTAGCTGGAGCTAGCGTTAGCTAAATGACAGTAACTGAAACAACACATATGAACAAAATAAGAGATTTAAGAAAAGAATTCTGAAACGTCCTGCTAGAGTGGCAGAATCTCAACATGTTCAGGAACGGGATCCTCTACTTCTTAGTCTGCTTCTGGTTCAATTAGGTACGGTTGAGCGATGGCGTTTCTGCCGTAAAAAAAACAGCTTATTGTATGCTAAAAGACTGAAATTAAGTACCACAGCTGAATTTGCAGGAAATTACTTTTAGAATAATGTTTTTGGACCTCTGGCAACTAAATGAAATTTTGCAAAATACCCCATAGAAGGTGACGTTTGAGATGAATCATCGCTTCACTCTCCACGTCATTCCAATGTTTTGCCATCTTACGTGGATCTCGGTTTCCATGGCAAACATATATTTTTTCTCTATCTCTCCAGACTGGTGTCATTTATGGATGAATAGGAGTGCCAAAATTAAATAAATAAATTCATCATTAAATACATTTGTAAATGTGTCATTTATTGATTAAATGTATCATTGATTGATTGAATGTGTCATTAAATATGTCATTAATTAATTAAATGTGCCATTAATTAATTAAATGAGTCCCCAATTCATTTAAATGACACTTCATTTTATGTAAAAAACAAACAAACAAATATTTATCCATTTAATTCATTATTTGGTGCTGTGTTGCATTGCATCATGAATTAATTCTATCTGTCAAACTCACCGATCAAAGTTAGTGGGCGGATTTCTAACACCTGATTGGTTACCCTGCACATCAAGTCAAGTCAGATCGATTCCAGATCATGGATTGATGCAGAGCTGGTTAACAGTGGTGTTTGCATATCTACATGCAAAGTCAATGTACAGTCGCGATACTACCAGCATTTCTGGGACTTCATCATCAAGTCTGGAGCCGAATGATGACTCATTTGATTCATTAATGGCACATTTAGTTAATTAATTACACATTTAATTATTTTAATGATGTATTTATTTATTCAGTTTGGCACTCCTATTCCTCCATAGTCATTCCTCAAGAATTAAAGATTGCCAAAGTAATGTCTGTTTTTTTAAATCAGGTGACCCTACAGAATTTGGTAATTTTTGCCCAATATCTATTCTCCCATGTCTCAAAAATCCTAGAAAGACTAGAGTACACAAGAATCTTAAACCATTTAACTGTGAATATTATTTTGTAAAACCACCAATATGGCTTCAGAAAGAAGTACTTGACAGAGCATGCATTACTACAACTCATCAATAATATCTCTACTGCTCTAGATTAAAAGAAATGTGCTCGGTGTGTTTTTAGATCCATCCAAAGTGTTTGACACAGTCAACCATTCAATCTTAATCTCAAAGCTCAATAAATAGGGGATCTATTAAACTAATAGACTGAGCTAATGTATCTCTGTTAGCTTGTGCTTCTGTCATTAAATCATGCCGTGCTATTTATTCATCTATGCAGGGGTGTCAAACTCAATCAGACGGGGGGCCAAAATTAAGAACCAACTCCAAATCGTGGGCCGACCAGGATGGATTATCTTTTTTTATTTCTTTTTTTTTTTACACTGAGACAGCATTTATTTAAGTATGACAGTCTGTGCTTAGCCCTCTAGTTTGTCCCAATGCAGCTTTTTCTCTTTTCAGACTCCATTTTTGCTTGGCCATATTTAGGGATTTAGCCGTGTTTGGGGGGTAGCATTAGCTTACGATTCAACCAGACACGGCGAACATGAGACTCCAACGAGTTTGTCAATAAAGTTGCATGCAGGGAGCAACCTCCCTGGTGCTAAAATCCCCGCTATTGCAATGCAGTCTGGGATTTGTAGTATCAGTTGTGCGTACTAAAATGACCTGTGCGCCAATTCTGACAAGGTTTAATATATTAACATGTGGGCCGGATACAATCATCCCAAGGGCCGGATGTGGCCCCCGGGCCTTGAGTTTGACACATGTGATCTATAGCATGTACACTAACATACGTACAGTAAACATCACATACTTTCTCTTATTATTATCTCTTGGAAACAATGTCTCCAGTATAAACTAATGTCATGCTCAAATAAAGAAGCAAGGCTGCCAGCAGATATTTGGTGTTTTACATTGGGTGTAATTCACTTGAAACATTTTGTGAATTTTTTAGGATGATAATCTTCCATTTTACTGAAGTCAATGGTGACTATGATTCAAGTCATGAAAGTATATATTATAAATCCACAAATGTCTCCATACTCCTTGTCACATGTAACCCAATTGTCCTGATGAATCGACATGTAATCAATCAATCATCAATCGAAAAAGAACCTTATCTTTGAAAAGGCAGTTTTGTATGCAGCAAGGCTTCTATACTGGTTAATATTGTGTGAAGTTTGAAATGCAGATGAGTAAAGGTGCATATAATTAAAACACTGTCATCATCAAAGTCAGAAAAAAAATTAAAACATTTATTGGGCATAAATATATTATATATATACGCTACTGATACAGTTATGTCTTACATACATAGGGTAGTATTTGCAAAAATCTATACATTAAAATTGATATGGCAGTTTCTCTTATATAATGCATATGAAATTGTCTAACATTTACAAAACAAGAAGAAATGCATGATTTTTTTTTTTTTTTACCATTTGTAGACCATGACAACATTGGAATGTTTATTTTTTAATTGTGAGGTAAAAATAGGTATCTTTTTTATCTTGCTTAAAAAATATTTAAATACCTGTGAGTCTCTGTACGTTTGTAAAATTGCCAATCTCAGTCAAAATCTCTGCTTATGATGTAAAACGTACACAACATTAAAACATGGGAGAAAAAACAACAAAAATCTAATCAGAAGGCACAGATGTGGGGCAGCTGGGCAAAAGAAAATGTCATTGTCAGCGTTGAAATATTCACCAAGTATGCAAGACTTAGGTGGTTGAGAAAGATCTATAAAAATTACCAGTAATAAAAAAAACAACAACAAAGCACATAAAATCAGTACCCTGCCCACATACGTTTCAGTTAACCTTGGACCATTCAATACTAAAATGACGGGCCTGTGCTTGGCCTGATCTGCTCATTAATGGGATCATTAAGGCATCACAAGGGGAATTGTGGTCAGGCAACATAAGCAATTCTGGGACAGAATACCTCAAACATAACCTGCTGACAATAATGCAACGGGCTTTGTAGAGACAACAAAGGAAGTAGGCATTATTCTCCCTACACTTGCTTTTTTCTGTGGCTTGCATTCTGGTAATAACATGGTGCTCTCTGAAGCACGGAACCAAGCAGCAGTAATGCCAGTGTCAGTGATGCAGCAACAGAATAATGCCAATTAATGTAACAGACGTGTTGGCAGTAGTGTTTGGAACTGAATTCCCCTTGCTCATATTAACCTCATCAAGATTGATGCTTGGCATAAGAAAGTGCTTCAACTCTGTTAGTCAATATGTTTTTATCATCTCATTCTATAGCTCTATAGATATCTCTGTATATCATCTCTTACCAAAATACTGGATACAAAATACTCACTACTGTTATACCAACACTAACCTCGACAAGTACTTGTCAATTATTATTATTATTATTATAATCTGCCTGAAATCATTGCATGATTGTTTTGCCTTTTTCAGTGTGAAATCAGGTTCTGTTGCAAAACAAACAACCTCTCCATCCAAAAGGGGCTACACATTTAAAATGGCACATTTTGCTTTACAAAAAACAAAAAACAAAACCACAAAAAAAAGATAATACAAAAAGCATAATCACAGATCAAGGTAATGTTTTTTTTCTTTTCAGAGAATAATGGTAATAAAAATAATAATTGTAATGCTGTGTCTTCACAAAACATTGCAGAACCCTTTTGACAACTGGAAATGCAACATCTAGTGGATACAAGAAACCGCACCTTTGGCAGTAAAACAGTAATAAGATATTAGAAGCTTCATTACAACACTAATCTGAAAAAAGGCTAAAGGCAGCGAAGTTTATCCCAATACAGATTACTTGATCTGACTTTAAGGCCTGGCTTTGCTACATGTCTCTCTAAGCATTACAAGAAATGATTGACAGAGCATGGCCGAAAATAAGAGATGGAAAAAAACAAAAACAATACATAGGTGTTTGGTTATATGCTTGAAATGGCAATGATAACTGCAATGAATGGACTGATGAGTAACAGGTTCCCAACAGCTGTAAGAGATAAGGAATGCTGGCCATAATCATACAATCTAACATACATCCATTAAAAAAAGAAAAAAACAAACAAACAAAACAAAACATGCTACAAGGAAAAAAAATTAGTATATAACTACACTTCTCTTAATCTTTAAACAATAAATAAATGAAGATTGCACTGTAATTGGCATGTAAAGTACTGTATGCAAATATATAGTATAAATAAAACCTACAAAAGAATTCTATCTTAACTTTCCCATCACTTTGGCAAAGATATTTTGAGATAGTAAACGACTTTGCTTACTGACAAACAGGAGCAAGGCACAGCATAAACAGACAACAAGACAGCATCAAAAATGAAAGAGAAAGGGGGGCAGAAAGTAACAACTAGGAGAAATGCTAGTATGACAGCGGTGGGCATGAAAACATTAGCTCTCCCCTCTGTAAGGCATTATCCCTGAGGTACATTACAGGCTGCCAATCAGAGCTGAGCAGCAGAGCTAATCCAGTGCCCTGCCATCTTAAATCCCCCCAGACAACCACACTACACACCACACCAGCCTCGCACATGATATCCATCCCCCACCTCCACACCCAACCAGGCTCAAGTAGACACTCATTAGTCATACAGATCAGAGTGACTTCTTTGGATTGTCAGTGTATGTATAAGGCTGTACCTTGGCTTTGTTTTCAGATTGGTGGTCCAGGAGGTGTCATGTGTTAAAATGCCCTATTTTGTTGAATTGTGTTCTTTCAAAGGCTTGTTTGGTTGGTGAACATGAGTCCATTTCCCCAGAACCCCATCTGAGGAGAGACAAACTTGCTACTGCTCTGATTACATGTCAATAAAGCACCTTTTAATGGTGAGAAAGAAAAAAAGGGAGGGTGAGAGTAGTGCATGAGCAAAAGGATGGGATGGATCGAAAGAGGACAAGCCAGAGCAATGAGTTTTTACATATAGTTATGTGTAGGAGAGTAGGTAAGAAGAGAGTAGGCCTCAAATATATCGATTCACAGACTTAGTGGAAGGAGAAAGTAGCTTCAGCTTCAGCACTGCTCTTAGTGTTGGCTGGCTAAGGTACAGAGGGGTAAAGCTCAGGCTAACTCCTAATGGCTTTCCTGTTTCTCTGAAAAAGGAAGTAGCTAGCAGGTTGTTAGCACCTCTGCGGTACTATGGACATATTGCTACTAAAGCGAGAGATGGTCGGACAAGTGGTAATTGTGAAGGTGAGCACAGAACATTAACAGATCAGTGACATCAAATGCTCAGCCAAGTCCCTTCCATTGCAGTAGAATGTTATCCAAGTCCTGGCTCCTACAGCCAATGATGGCTAATAAGTTAAATGCATTCATATGTTATTAGTGTATGTGTGTGTGTGTCTGTGTTTGTGCGTGTGTGTGTGTGCAAACACACATTTACACATTTTTAGTTGTAATTAAGAGAGTAACAGGATAGCAGCATCTTACACGATGTATGAATTGCAACACTTTGGTAGCTGAATAAGGGATTGAATGTTAAAAGCTGAGCGGATATGTGAATGACTTGTTAGGAGTTTCCTGTGAGCCTGTTACTCATTTTCCCTGTGTGCATGTATGTGTGTACATTGTATCTTTTTTTTTATATGAGCAGGTGCATATTCCATGAAATGCCTGACAGCCTGTAGTAGTAACAAATAGAATAACACATTATGAACGGCTAAAGCTCTGGATGGTTGGACTGTAATATAGGTGAATGAATAAAGATTGCAGCAAAAAAGAAGCGACTTAAACATCAAAAAATGAATCCAAAAGTAAGGCAATGCAAAGGAATATAGATGTTCTCTAATTGAATATGATTTCAAAGATACCAGAGAAAAATATGCAAGCCAGTCAGAGAAATAACAGCTTGGAGCTATTTTAAGGCTTGATTATCAGTTTCTTTTCCAACTGAGCTTCACCTCAGAAGACTTCCCTCGACAGACATCCTTAACAAATGAAACAGACAAATGATACAAAGACACCAGAGAAATGTGAGACCAAAATGAGTGAGGGAAGAATTACAACAGGGGCAAGGTGAGGAAAGCTGACACTTTGACTACGAAAACACACATGGCCTTACAAATACATCAAGTGTTTTGCTTTTTTAAAGTTTCTCTGTGATTTTGCTTTCTCTTTCTATCCTATAGTTAGAATTCCCTCATTTCATGAAGAAGTACTGTAGCAAGCAGGCAATTAGGATAGAGAAGCCTGCAAACACACACACAATCAGCGCTGCAAACCGCTCATCACTTGAGATCAGGCCCACTCCTTTGCCCAATTCCATAGTGCATAGCTCTCCAGATGATGTCATCTCTTGGCGACGCAGTGTGAATAAGGAGGAGGGGCTCATTGGTCCATATAGTTCCTGGCATGTATCCTGGCAACTACGGCAGGCGCCCACACGGAAACGGTAGTCTGTATTCCCCTGGAGACCAGAGATCTGGAAAGCACCCTCCTCTCCCTTAAAAACCTGCAAAGTTAAAGACTAAAAATAACTAAGATTCTTATCCAAAACATTTATATGCACCATTTATATTGACAACCAAAATGTGCGGTTCAACAGTGAGGGGGTGAACTGTAATCCACTCTTTCATAAAAGAAGAATGTTTGTGAAGGGAATATACTGCATAGAAATGAAAAAGACAAATGTAGGGGAATACATTCGTCTTTATTATACAGTATATTCCCTTCACACACAATCTTCTTTTATGTATACTACATATAGTCCCTTCACATTCACACATGCATGAGGGATAAGGATTCATATTAGGGGCAGAAAAATGAATTTAAGGAACTTAATCTGATAATCGTGCTTTAAAAATAAACCTTCCTGTTTGTGCAAATGCAAGTTTTGTTGCCAAACACACATTGAGAAAATAATCAGGGACCAAAGACTAGGGAAATCTATGAGATGTCCTCATTTGATGTGAAACAAACCTGTTTGTATTCTGACTCGCGTCCAACCAGCACCTGCAGGACATAGCTCACAGGATCTCCTTTCATTGGTGGAATTGTCTCCCATGTGATCTCACACACATTTCCCTCCAGTTGGTGTACTCTGGGAGCTGCCAGAGACAAATATAGCACAAGATCATAAGCAAAGCAACAGATATATGTCTACATTAAGTCAAAGTAGATAGCTAATAAGAAATGCAACTGACTTTACACCCAAATCAGGATGCTGTAAAGGTGATGTTAATATCATTTTTAATATTAATAATTAATATTTAATATCATTTTTCTTATCACATCACAATATATTTAACATTATGGTAATGTTAGTAGAAAAAAGGACAAAATAACAAAAAATGATTTACAAAATACCTAATGGTTACTTATGATAAATTAACAGTAAGGTCATGATCACTTATTTCATCATAGAAAAAAAAACCCTCATACATTGTCCAAGTGAGTTACCTTTGAGGATCGGTGGTATGGACTTGGTAGTGCAGAAGGTGTGCTTGGAAGAGAATGGGCCATCCCCTGCATCGCTGATCGCCTGTATTCTAAAATTGTAACTGTTGGACTCTGTCAAACGTTGGACTTTGTAGGTGTGGCTAGGACCACGATAGATCGTCACAAACCTAGACGGAGAAGAAGAGACAGAGACACAGAAGTTCATGAGCAAGTGTGGGGAGAGACTGAATACAATTTGGGGAAATTTGTCAGGTGAAGAAGAAATGTTTAGAATATACACTTGGAGAGCCCTTATGCCGCATGAACATTAACAACATTTGCCCCTTCCTAGCCAAAGCCCTGACACCTCCCTTTGGGACCACAGCCCCATTATGATCCCACACCTCCCCTTACCTGTTCCCTGAAGGAACTTCCCTTTGAACTCTGTAGGGCATCTCCCAAGGTCACGCCTCTGACCATCAGTATGTCCCTCAGTGCCCACAACCTTTTGTCCCTATCTGAATCCACGTATTATTCGTCTCTGACCACCTGGACTCTCTGTGTCTCCATCTTCGTCTTCGATGTCTCCATTTGCATTTCACTATCCTGCTGGCTCTTTTACGTTGATTGTTCACACTGTCTGCCTCCTATCCTACACTTGGTCCTGCCCTGGTCCTTTTGAGCTATCTATATAAAAGTGATGCCCCCATCACCTTTCGGGGTCAGCTCACCAATGTGGTCCATGTTTGTGGGTTCACCAGCCCGCCGGCATGCTTAATAAAACTCACATCCTTACAGCAAACTTCGACCCTTGGATTTATGCTGCGAATATCCACAACACAGGCTACATTTATAAACAAGTAGCTTAAGTTGTTCTTGACCCTGAGAGATCAAGAATAAACTGTTCTTAGAAGAGGATGTCATTGTGTAATTATACAGTATGTGCAGTCTCTAAAAAACATTTTATATATTAATTGATATTACCATTCAGCTAGAAAAAAAACATAAGCCAGGGCTGCTCAAAGGGTGGGAATAATGATATGACAAGTGAGGCTCGACCGGGCAGCAACCTTCCAATCATGTGATTAAGGCCAATGCAGAAGTACAAAATATTGCAGTACCACCAGCAACTAGTAGGGGCATGTGAGGATTGAAAATTCCCCCTCCTTCAAAGTGGGGAATGACCAAAAAAGTTTGAGGAACACTGCCCTAGGACATCGTTGCTACAGTACATTAAGGAAAAAGTCTAAGCACAGAAGGAGAGTGAGGGACAAATTTGACAAAAGAATGAGGAGTGTAATAGGTTAACACTATGTAAAGGTTTGAGTACCCTTCAGGTATAAAAAGACCCCTATATATATTGACCATTCACTCAACCTATAATTTTTAAGGTACCAAACAACCAAACTTCTATGTTATGTTTAAGTTACTTTTCTAAACTGCTGATGAATTCTTTAGATATCTCCAACATACTCACATCTGTATTTTGATAATATTCATCATCATACATAATAAATTATATCAACATATAGCACACTACAAAGCTATATATTATCATCATCTGACTTTGAAAGAGCTGAGTGCCAGGTGAAAAACAATTAGTCCTCAACACCACCGTCAGGACACAAATGATAATATCAAATTAGGTCTTGTTTGAGGCCAATACAGATGACCAGCCAAGCAGATTAAAGGAAGAATAGGAGGCAGGCTAGATCTATATTGATGAACATTCCTAATGGAAAATGTGATTCCTTTCATCATTGGTATATCATGCAACACTCATTTTTACTGATATTTTAAAATGCCCTTTTACATTTAGCTTTTAGTGTACTGCCTTGTATTGTTATATTAAGTGAAGTCGCAGAAAGTATATTATCTCTGTTCTTGAGTAATAACAATTTGAGAGATTGACCTTGACTGGGTATAAAATGACAAGAAAATACTTGCTGTTTGTGCCTGACAGGGAGTGTGTTCAACCCTGTTTGATTATCTGTGTGATAAGGCAGTCCATTCCAGGGGTTGGATGCAGGATTTTTGCAAATTGCTAAATTGACTCCACTCACATGATAGCTAGTGGTGCAATGGATAACACCTCTGTTTTTTTAACCTAAAGTGGAGGGATCGATTCCAGGCCATAAATACTATCAGCCCTCACTATTGGGGGAAATCTTATAATGCCCCCCGGTCATTTCCTCCTGTCCTTTTCCTCTGTCTGTGCGCTCTCATCACTAAAATTGCACTATAATGTCTCTCCCTCATCATTAATATCTCCATACCAAAGCATAATTGCAGTATTATTATCTTAATATTCTTGTTAGAAGTAGTATTTGTAATTATCAACAGTTGCTATTAGTCATCTTCAGAATCTTTGTCTTCATCACTATTTCCCTTATTTGTCTTTACCGCTATATCCATCCTGATTGGCAGTCATTTATTGTGTTCTCCTGCTGCTCTTTTCTCCTCTGTTTCTGATCTTTCTCTCTATCATTCCCGTCTCCCTGTCTCTATCACTTTTACTGGCCAGGGCTGATTAACGTAAAAAGAGGAAACCTCGGATGAGAACTACAGTTTTCCCTTGTCCCTCCTCATTTCTGTGGCTAATACTTGCCATTGGCAAGATTCTGACATTCCCCTCCCGCTCTGGTCTCTCTTTGTCGGTCTTGTCTGATGAGTCAATAAAATGAACAGCCTGATTGTTCAGCGGATAGATCCAGGGTGAGTCTAATTTCTCACAGCATCTGGTTACCTCTGGTTGTCCTTCTGGCTTACGGCAGCCTATGTCTGTAGTTTCCATCAATTACTGAATATACCGTTGGATTCTATGTCAGTTTATTCATGCATGAGACATACATACTGTGAGTTAGTATTTCATTTGCTTTAGACCCCAGTGTTAATCAGCGAGCTATTTAATAGTGTGAAACAAATGTGCTGCATTTTTAAAGTAGGAATATATTAAATGACTTAATCATATTCGACATCTGACCTCTTGTGCATATAGTCTGACACAGATTGATGCAAGTGACTGGAATATAATAGTGATGAAGGAAATATGCATTTACTCTACCTGTGGCTTTTGTCTTCCATCTGTAGTGTGTACACCATGTCATCTGAAAGTAGTGTACGTGTGTTGCTGGCGTTTTCACCCCACTTCAGCTTCAGGCTCTGAGGGCCGGCAGCAGAACATTCGAGAGAGGGAGGGTTTGGAGGGAAGGGATGTGTCCTCACTAGTAGGGGTGGACTTAAAGGACTGCAACCAATGGCATTTACCGCCTGGACCTGGACACTACAAGCCATACAGGGAAAAAGAGAATGTGTATGAATGTCAGTGACAGTGATGTAAAATTCATTTTATTAGTTTGGGGATATGTCTTCAACAGCAGTATGACAATTATTAGAGATTACATTTTTTTTGCTCGTTATATCCTGATTAGTCAAACAGGCAACTTTCACTGAGGTGGCCTATTTGGGGTTATTCTTTCAATTCAATGTAATGTATTCCTCAGAACTGTACTTAAATAAATCATTGTTTTTCTTCATTTCTTTAGTCGTCCATTTTTTTGTGCAACAGCAAGTGCTTTGTTCTCTATTTAAATTAATAGATAAACCACAGATGCTAATATAATAACTCCTTCGGTAAATAAAACAGGTGACCTACCAGAAGTAATAAAAAAAATGAATGTGCTCCAACGTCTGCTGTCTTTTTATCATATAAATCACAATGCAATTAGGGATTATACATAAAAAACATCTCACTGTTACGTGACCATTATAATAACTAGTTAAATAGTTAATGAATAAAAGGGTTGCTGCATTGCCACTACAAATTTTGACGTGTGAAAACTGTGATAAATTGGTACTACATTTGCTCAATGGTTTTACATCCCCTGTCCCCCTGTTTCTGGCACAAAAATAACATCCATGGTGCTTGTCTTTGAAATGACATGTTTTGCTTATCTGGACGCATTTTCACTCCAGTTACACTGCTGAACTGAATTGACAGACCAACTTTATAGCTTTTTGCTAGCCTGTTCTCCAGTCAATTCATGGGCTGTGCACCCTATCCCAATTTGGTAAAGTTTGATTATTTCATCCTCATGTCATTGTGTGAGAACACCATAAGCATGTCTCTTGATGATACTTGAACCACCTACCAGGGGGCTAGTGCTACAAGTTGTCCAGAACAACACACAAAACCAACTGACAAAACCAAACACCTCTTACTACAGTGGTATTTGTCAGCTCACTTACTGTAGGCTTTTAACAAGGGAAACAAACTTATGGCTGCAATTTATTCGTTAAGTAATCGATTCATTCATAAATCATTGGTTGGTTAACATTATTGATCGTTTGACAATTAATTGATACGATGAGATTCTTTTTCACCCATTTCCTCTGCCTTGGATTCATCCAGCCATCCATCAATTAGCATTGAGATTTGGTGGTCACCAATGAATAACATGAATCATACTTTCTGACAGAGAAAATACTGCTATATGACACAGGTCTGCTGCTCACAAATTTATTTAATTACCTGTATTCACTGTCTGGCTGCAGGCCTGTGACAAGGTGACTTGTCACCGATTCCACGTTGATGGTTCGATCATCCAGCGTGATGACATACAAGAAGATCTCTGCCCCATTGCTGTTTGGCTCCTCCCATTTTAGGAAGAGGCAGGTTGACCGAGAATGGCCTGATTCTGAGGAGACCGGGAGGTCTAAGAGACTGAGGGAGGAGACCGGGTCAGGATTTGTAGCTGGGGTCCGAAAACAAACTTGCTCACTGTAAGGACCAGCACCAGCCTGATTCACCGCCTGGCAAGGACACAAAAATAACAAATTGTGATTGAGAGTAATGAGGACTTGAGTACACATGACAAGAGAGGACATCAAAACAAGACGATAAACAGAACAAATTTATAGATGATTCCAGAAACCATGCTATTATTGGATTCATTACTTCATTACCTCGGTTATCATTCTGTCAGTGACACATGGTGTGACAACTTTACGCTGAATAATGCAGAGTGCAGGTTTTAATAAATCTATTTGAGTGGATCTAAGTATAGTTTGAGTGGAAACAGCTTGTATGTGTTACCTGTAGCCTGCAGCAGTAATCTGTGGCAGGCATTAGTTCTGACAGTTCACACTGTGACATGGATCCACAATAGATGAGTTCCATCGGTTCTTCTTCCCTTGCCCACTCCAAACGATATTCAGAGATGTCAGTACCTGAACCCTCAGGACTCTGAAATGCACACAGGACACACATTCAGCTCAGGGAAATAAATGGGAGGAAGAAAATAAATGCTTCAAAACAGAAATGTAAATCTTAATTATGCAATTAAGTAACAGTGCTATTAGAAGTTCTTATCATTGTTTTAAAGTAAGCCATAGTGCTCCACTGCTTGATTCACATTTTGGGAATAATCCAAATTGCCGCATATCCGTGAAGGATTCATTTGACTTCATTTAACTGATCTGATTTATCATCACTTCCAGCAAAAATAGTTTCAAAGATATGCTAAAAGAGTCTGTAACAGGGCTTAAAGCAAGAAAAGATTTGAGGCCCAAAAGGTTGTCCAGGAGGAAATGTGCACAATGTATTGAATTAATGTAAAAGTGCTCTTTGCCTGAAATCAGGCATGGTGCCTGAGAAGTTTAAGCCGTGCTGTAAATACAGAGCCAGTTTGCTATGACTAATACAGTCTCCAGTTGGTCTTTCTGCCAGCAACAGTAACAGAGGATCATTTCCTTTGCTCATGGCAACTGGTTCCTTCATTAAAACAATCTAGGTCCATATCTGTCTAAGACTCACCTCCCAGTTGAGCGTTACACATGTGTTACTGGTGAGAGTTATGAGTGGCACCCTGCATTGGCCAGGAGGTCCTGCTGCAGTCATAACCTCTGCTGGATCAGACTGCGCACCGAACTAAAAGAAATAATTAAAAAACACGCAGGCACATTGCACTAAATGAGAGGTGTGTGAAACATGTAGGCTCTTGACCAGACTCTTACATACAAAGCCATTAAAAAAGTATGTATATATGTCCACGGTATATGTGTTGTATCAATTAAAGAACATTCTGAAATCAATTCAATTTGATTTGTTCATATTCAGAGATTTATGGCTGTTAGCACTATTATGCAGAGAATGCTGATGGCTAAGCATGTTGAAAATAAGACATTTAAAACGAAACTTGTGTTGCAAATATTGTACATTGTATAATAATTTATGACTTTATATTTTATGAAAAACTATACCACTTAATACGATTTCTTCATGTTTCTTGACAAAATGTGAGTGTTTATCTCACCCCAGCCTCGTTGGCAGCCCGTATTCGAAAGCTGTATGTGGCCCCGGGTAAAAGACTTCCAACAGTGCACTGCAGCTCTGTCCCATGGTATACCTCTGTTGGCTTGGTGTCCCCCTCACTCATCTCCAGGCTATATATGCACTCCTCACTCAATCCGTCTGAGACAGGTGGGTCTTAAGGGGACGTAGACAAAGATAACATTTGAAAATCACAATCATTCCAGATTAGTTTAGGTCCCTGCCAACATTTGTTCCAAATCTTAAGGCATGAAGTTTTTAGCCAACTGCTTTGCTTTAAAAGCAATACATAATGTGAGATTGCTTTATAATGCATAATGCATGTTCCTCAACTCAAGGTCAGTAAGTATAGTAGTCATTGAATCTGTACAAAGGACAAGTGTATTAAAACTGGTTAACTTCCACAGTGGCTCTTGGTATGAAAGTACTGTACATCTACTGTACAAGAGGAATGGACAATTAGAAGCGAGCAAGATATGAGGCTCTCGTGGCTCTCACGATAGGCAATTTGACTTTCTTAGTATTTGTTAAGATTTTTTGCCTAAAAACTGGAAGGCATTCAGTTCTCAGTGGCTAGGTTGGAGAGTTTCAATTATTTTTATTGCAAAATGTTCATACCTTGATGGTCATTCAGCCCACATGAGTCATTAACTTGCTTGGCTTGTAGGCCAACATTGAATGCTAAGAGGTACTATGACCTAAATGACTGGAAATTAAACTGTAAAAGATTTAAATTTGCTAAATTACATTGAAACATAGTTGGATGTTTTAGAACCCAAGAAACAGAAAGAGGTCAGAAGGTAGTTTAAGTATATTAAAAACAGAATAAGAAGGGAAATCCCCCTTACCCCATTCTAACTGCACTTCCTTGTGTTTGGCTTTGCCAACAATCCTTGGAGGCTGGCAGGGTGCTGGTGGGATGTTTAATGTACAAATCGGAGCACTAACAGTGCACTTCAGGAGCAAAGAAGATCACACAAAACTATAATCAGTAAAAGTTGACAAAAAGTGTTAGCAATTTTTCCCAGTTTCTTTCATTCTTAAATCTGCATTCAGATTTCAATTATCTGTCACTCTGAACTTATTATTTACATGTGCTTGTGTCCTACCTGGCTGTGTCCTCCGGTGGTGATGCTACACACACGTAGGCGGTAGAAGGTCCTGGGTGTCAGCTGTTCACACACACACTCTGTTGCTGGGCCACTATATGCTACCTCCCACTGGCTTGCTACATACACATGACATACAACAAAATGGCATGACGAAACTATCCAACATAATAGCAGAGATACACCTAATCATACAATCTGCTTTCATTTTGTAGGGGACCTAATTATTTCTATAGCCTAGATCTTCTTCTACAAGTTGTATAATCGTGTGTTTTAAACTGATGATGGAAATAAAACTGTTACTCTTTTCATGTGAGAAAGACTACAGGACGGAAAAGATGGATGACATTTTTTGAAAGAACATGAGTGTGCATTTTGTGCATGATAAAAAAATAGACTTCACTCATACATTCAGAGCATCCCTCGGAGATCTCAAGCAAGTACGTAAGAGCTTCTGAGCCCCCGTTGTCCTGGGGAGGATCTGTTGGGAAAATTCATAGCCTGGTTTTAACTGGGACAATCATCATACAATTCATTATGAGCTGGGAAATCAAAGCAAAACTATTGGTTTTTCAGGCCTATTGTTATTGTGTCAGGCAAATATGTCCAATTACTTAGTCAAAATCAAGACAAATATTTTATGTTAAACATAAGTAGGACATCAGTGCTCATTATATTACTTAGCAGCAATCAATCAAGAAATCTCTTGTGTGCCTATGTTTCTGGATTTTCTCCAATTGCCACAACAGTTCACCCAGTTTTCCCTAATAATCGGTGGAAAGTGAGTACTCGGGTGAATTCTATTGTTTTGATGAAGGGTTAGCCTTACCGCTAAAGGTGGTGTACATGTATGCATGTGTGTTTACCCCATGTGACGGTAAACCCATAGGGTGTCAATGCAGATACACATGGTGAGGATGGAGCCCCTGGTTTGTCTGGATTGGTGGTGCAAACCAACACTTCACTGGGGCTGCTATTCCCCTCCATGTTTGATGCTATGAGCTACAGGGAAGAAGATTAACAAAAGGAGGTTGATGGGAATTTGAAAACAAGATGAAGGTGAGAAGGCAGAGGAGGGAGACAGGAAAAAAGAAGCATGTTATGTGTGGTAAGAAGAGAGGACGAAATGTGGGCATGTTCCATTCAAAGTATATCACAATATTTGTAATATAAAAAAGGTGTTCTTAGTGCATATAATGTCCAAAATGTAGGCAATTACCCTGAATTTATACTGTGTACTCCTCTTCAGCCCTTGTACAGTACAGGTCAAGTTTTCTCCAGTGTACTTTGGATGAAAGTCAGATCCCTGTGGAAGAAACATGGTCAGTAGTCTGGAAGAGTTTTTCCGAAGGAATTTTCTTGGCACACTTTAGGGTCCCCATTACTGTTTGAGTATAATCTAAAGTAATCTGGGGCATGTGTGCATGCGTGCTGACACAAATAGCAATTTCTCTGAACATATTTCAATAGTGTGGTCTAGACCTGCTCTATACAAAAATGTCAAGAGACAACTAACTAATATTTTAGGTTAGTTAGGGGAACCAGACAGGGCTCGCCTCTCTCCTTTGCTCTTCTGCTTGGCCCTTGAGGTTCTTGCGGCAGCTATACGTGGAGCAACTGACTTCCTGAGCATTGATGTAGGTGGGATGGCACATAAATTGATGCTGTATGCCTATGATATTCTATTGCTGATTTCTGACCCCAGCAGATCAGTACCGTGCCTTCTAGGAATCATAGACTTGTTTTCCAAATTCTTTGGTTACAGGGTAAACTGGTCCAAGTCAGAGGCACTCCCCTTGACAGCTTACTGCCCTTCCACTGCTTTCCAGCCAGGTGCATTTCGGTATGCAAGGTATTGCGTATTTGGGTATTCGATTTCCAAGACAGCTGATGGATCTGATCAAGGTCAACTTTGACCCGGTATTGCAAAAGCTGAAAATGAACAGTGTCTCTAAACTTAACTATCTTATCCAGTCCCTCCCACTGGAAATTCCCCATGACTAAAATTAGATCCATATCTCAATGTCTCTTCCAGCATCTGGTCGAATACTAAATTAGGAATTGGTAAATCCTGTCTATTGGAAGATATGGCAAGACAAGTGTGTGGTCACACACGAGGGGATCTGCACTGTGATGGCTCTTTAAAATCTTTTGGGGAGTTGGTGAGGGAATTTGATATCCCCACATCGCACTTCTGCAGACCTTCTGGATAAAATTATAAAAAGTTTTGGAAAGGGACATAGGCAGCTGTGTATTATTCAATGTTGATTCAGACTATTGGCAACGGGCTCATGTCAGCTCTGCGGAGGATGTGGGAGAGAGATCTGAAACTGACATTTAGTGAGGAAGAGTGGAACAGAATCAGTAGAGTAATGTGCCTTGTCCAATCTAAAATCATACATTGCTTTTACTGGACCCCTACCAGATTATTCAAATTAGGTTTGTTGCCCATTTCAGATTGCTGGCGTTGCAAATCTGAGGAGGGTAGTTTAATTCATGTTTTATGGTCGTGTGATAAGGTCCAACGATTTTGGTCCAAAATCTTTGATGATTAGTGTGAGATTACAGGGATACAAAAGCCCTTTAACCCTAGAGTATTTGTTTTGTGTGATGATTCAGTACTGACAGGACAGGGTGGACATGTTCAAAGATATCTTCAAACGTGCATAATGATAGGCAGGCAGATACTTGTCAGGGGTTGGAAGACAGAGGGGGTGCCCTCTCTTCAAGAGTGGGCTTTGGAGGTGGCATGAGTTGCTGCCTTTGAAAAGATGTCACATAAACGATTGGGTAGACTGGACTTATATGATGCCAAATGG
>CAESWR010001308.1:77852-94046 GCA_903171835.1 Mullus surmuletus
GGAAAGTGCTTACTGATTTTGATCATCAAAAACAATGGAGACACAATAATATGAAATCACTATTGTGATGTCTGTACCTTCCACTGAAGACTGAGGGTGGTTTTGGTGCGGTGGGAAAGTTTTGGGGGCAATGGGACTTCAGGAACACTGCAGTGTGTGGTGAAAGAGCCAGCATCTGAATACGAGCCGCGAACCGAATTATACATTGCAGACACCCTGAGCAAAAAAAAAAGAAACAACAAATAAAATAACAGACACGGGCAGCGAATACAAATACAGTGTAAAGGTAGTACAGATTAACATCATGGGATCTCTTATAGGATTAGTTGAATTGTCCTTACCGTACATGGTAGTCTGTTGCTGGCCTTAGGTCTTTCAGATGATATTCCAATTCTTCACCACTGTAACAGCGTAAATGAAAACAGTGTGTATCAGATGAGCCTGCTTGAGATGTATAGAGGTGTATTTACGGGAATATTGTAGAAATTCAAAAGAATGCATTCAGCAAAAAAAAAAATTAAGGGCCACGTTGACTGCAAACCATTGATTGCTGAATATATTTTGTGTCATTCTCCATATGTGAGACAGTCAAAGTTTACTTCTTCTGAATTAGTAAATGTAATTTTTGAAATCTGTATGGAATCAATTGTATTTGCTTTTTTTTTCCTACCTGTATATAAGGCGGTACTTTCCATCGCGTCCCTTATCTGAGAGAGATACCTCATAGGAACAAGATATGGGCATCCCGTTACTGTGTCTGTTCACCAGCCCTGCCGGGGGAGCCCAGGACAATCGTGCAGCCCGTGCTTGCACATTGGACACCTACAAAAAACACAAATTTATATATTTTGTACATTCAAAATGGGTGCAAATAATTATTTCTATAACAGGAAGTAAAATAGTTCAAAAATATGATGACTTGTGTATACCATTATAGGTCATCACTGTAATTGTCAAAACCACATCCCCAGGGTTATTAGAAGTGAAGTCTCAATCAAAATCCTATAGAATTTGTTCCAGGTTTCTACCACAGGTTGGCTAGTTTTGTTAACATGGTGTATAAAATAAACTCATATATGACATTGTAACTCTGTAAAATTGTTTTGCAAATTAGCCATGGCCAATTAGCCATGACCAAGCCAGTTATGTATCCATCTGCACATGCAACCTCCCTGACATGGACAGAATTCAGATGGGTTTCTCCTCTCTCAACAAACTTATTGTTGTCCTTAAAGAAGGACAAAATATGGGAAATTCTCTGAGGGTGACATGTTTCAGTAGATAGATAAAGCTTCATATTCATTGTCACAGACAATAAACACTGTATGTAGGCAGAACCAAGTAATACAATTTAGTACAAACATGTAGTAGTAGCAGTAGTAGTAGTAGTAGTAGTGTAGAAGAACATGCAATGAATAAACAGAATCAACCTACAATAGGCAACTACTGAAAATTTAACTATAACTATACATAAAAACTATCTATACCACTAAAAACTGTTTTATCTCTATTGTTTGTACTTAATAGCAGTTAATGGCTTTGATGAATGTGTTTCTTTTATGGCAAAAAAAAAAAACTTGACAAGGACCGTTAAAGTCCAAGAAAATCTATAGGGCCAGCCCAATTCCTAAAGAAGCATATTTTGTTCTTTTTTTAATCACACATGAAAATTAATGCCAATTAGGAGTCAATTCCAAGGGAGACCAACTTCTAACACATTCGTATCTGTCAGGAGTTAAAATCACCACAAATGTGTTGCACTGGTGAGGATGTCAAGTGTGACAGATCCCCAGATTTCTGACGGAAAACAAAATATGTGAAGTATATGCGTTTGTGTATATTTGACTCGAAAAACTTTTTTCATGAAAGAGGCATAGAGGAAATGGCATTAATGGGCGGATACTGCCTCTCTGTGGCCAGATTGAGCATAACAAGAGAGGAGTTCCCGTCCCTAGAATAATAACCATGTAAATGACAGAGATAAACTGAATCCAATAGTTTGTTTTTCCAGAGACACAGTGGTACTATGGAAAAGACATTAAAAAATCATGATGGAAGGTTGATTGATGAAAGTGGTTATATCTCGGTCTCATACCAACCTGTGGTTTGTCGATTGCAGACAGCATATCTTGAACACGCTTCCCCTCTGAGTCATGATCTGAAGAGAAACAGACAATGGCCATTATTAGAAAATCAACGTTATACAGTATGTCATATATCCATATTATCCATAAATAACAGTTTAATCAATTTGTATTCTACTTCACAGTAGCATTACTTCATCAGTGCAAAAGCAGAGTGATATGTTACCGCTCATACCAAAACTTTGCCAAGATTTCTGACTTTCAGAACTGCTTCTTTGTGGCAAAGATTCAACAATGTGTTGGTGGTCCATACTGACATAACACCATCACAGAGATTTATTGGCTGTACATCCATGATGCAAATCTCCCATTCCACTAAATTCTAAAGGCGCTCTATTGGATTGTGGTCTGGTAACTGTTGAGGCCACTGGAGGACTCATTTTTATGTAAAAAAACAAAAAACAAAAACATTTTGGGGTTATTTTAGCTTAGTTACATGATGCATTGTCCTGGTGGATGTAGCCATCAGAAGATGGGTACACTGTGGTCATGAACTGATAGACGTGGTAAGCGACAATACCCAGGTAGGCACCAATTAAAGTAATACATAAACTAATACATTTCTATCCAGGACGCAAGTACGCAATGTGTGTGTAACATCAGACCCAACTGCCAAAAATCCGCCTGGAACATGGCATTTTTGTTGCAGCTAGTGCTTTCCACATTTGCGATAACACACCGTGCTTGCAGCAGATGCAGAATGGTGGGGAGAGAGCTTTGTGGTGTGTGTGTGTGTCAGTAGCACGCATGCACGTGCACACAAGCGCCAAATAACTTCAAATGATGCTCAAACTGTATTAAGGACCTCAAAGTATGCCAAGAAAATATCCCCCACACTGTTACACCACCAACACCACCAGCCTGAGCCATTGATGCAAAGCAGAATGTATCCATGCTTTCATGTTGTTTTTGCTCTAAATCTGACACTACCATATGAATGTAATCGAGACTTATCACCCCAGGCAACGTTTTCACCATCTTCTATTGTCAGTTTCTTTTGCACATGTGTACGATCAGTTGCACAGGATGTGGATGAAACGTAACCTGTTTAATTTGTATGTTACTGTGGCACAGGACTGAGGAAACTACAAGATTCACATATGCATTATGTACTGTACATATTCTGCCTCAAAGTACAGTATGTATGAGTCAAACCACAATTAGACCTTTAAAGATGTGTTTTGTCTCCAGAAAGGTGTTGACCAGAATAAATTGGGTGTGTCGAAGTAGCATGTGATAGAAGACGGACATTGGGTACCAGAAATATGAAAATGTAAATGTTACGTATGGATTTGAATGAAACAGTGTTTTCATTGATGGAATCGGAGGCACGGACATGACCAATTCAGTTGGTACTGGCATCACTGACACCAATTTACCACCACTGACAAGGAGAGGTGGAAAAGCAAAACAGCATGGCTTCAACTAACAAACATCATCTCATGTTTTAAGATTTACTTTAGTTTTGTCAGAGGTAGAAATTAATTCGTCTAAATGACCACTTATTCAGCTGCTGGATTTGTGTAGCCACTGTATATAACATAGTACCATTTTTGTACAACACTATCTACTTTGTGCTTTACTGCAACCAATTACAGTTTTTAAGAAGTAGCCACATTTTCTTATTTCCACATATGTAATTGGACTTCTCTGTGCCCTGCTGGCCACCAGAAATAATGCAGATTTAAAGCACATTTTTCACTACTTTGACAAAAAACAAAAAACAAAACTGTAATAAGGTTGAAAAAACAAGACACAGCTTTATCTCACCACCACCTGGTGAGTCATGTTGTGGTTTTAGTCCAGCTGTTTAAGTGTTCAATATAACAGCAACCACAGAGAGATGATATTGATGACAAACACAGAAACAGAATCTCTTACAAGTGCAACTCTATACACACATTCTCTTCCATCCTCACCATCCCTATCATAGACAGTTTTTCTTTATGCGCTGCCTACCAACCCTCACTTCTCCTCGTCTGACCTCACATCCTGTCTGTGTCTGACTGTCTGTGTTTGATTACTGAAGACATCCAGACAGTGCAAAGGAAAATAAGAGGAATAAGGAATTGGGGAGAAATAGTCAAGGCCAAAACCAGACAACAAGGGAACTGAGAGGAAGAGAGACACTGCAGGACTGACTGCAGATAGCGAGGGCAGAGAAGGAGTCTGGGTAAAACATTTGGTACAAAAATATATGAAATACAATAAAATTGACAGACAAAGGATGAGCCAGGAATAAACATGGAGAAGGAGAAAGAGAAGGATGAAAGGAGAGGGGGGGGAGAGAGGGGATTAAGGGATGTGCGGCATAGGACATCTTCCATAGGTCAACCTGGCAGAACTGTGAGGTCGACTATGATGCAACACACACGTTGCGCACTGACATTATGGATAAAAATGTCCTGTATTCCTTTAATGTGGTTGCAGTTTGATGGTTGGGGTGGAAAGAAGACTCACTGTTTGTTTTTAACTTTTAATCTCAATTCTGTGTGACTGTGGCTCTATTGCATTTGTTCTGCTGAAAGAGATGTTCTGTGTCCCTTTCTGATTTGCCAGTAACCAAGAGCATCACTTAAAATGAATGGGAAGGTTGGAGTTGGTAAATTATGACAGGGTATGTATATATCTGTCAGCGATGGCTACCTGGCTACTGCCAACCAAAACAAACCAAGCATGGAGGGAGCAGAGATCCCTTCAGTGCAACCACTGCAGAGAGCAATCCCTTCACTTCAATAGCTGGGTCCACTCCCTGTGACTGCCCTCAACAACAACAAAAGATTGTTTTATCCTGCCCAAAAGTATCAGTCTCAAGAAGCTGCCTTTGTTTTATTTATTAGGTTGTGGAAATGTACTGTATGTGATGGAATATACAGAAAACTCAGGAATTTAAAAGTTACAGACTTAAAAAGTAAGGTGTGGCTTGCATTGTTTATTTATTGTGAATGTAATATCCAGGAGAAAAATACGTTTTAAGTTATGAAAATCTTAAAAAGTCAGTTAAGATTGGCTTTGTGTGTTTGTTATGTGATTGAATATGCAGAATACATAGTATTTTCGAGCTGGTAAATAAGGTTCTTCCTTTTTGTAACGTGGCGAGGAGGAGTAGAGAAAACAAGTAGCAACTAAAAATGTTACATAACCATAACCATAACATAACCAACTGCTTTTAAAATCAAGAAATCAGTTGAGTATTTACTTTTTTTTGTGAGAGTACTCACTTATAAATCAATTTCTTACATTTGTAGAATAACTTGCATAACACTGGCTATTAAATGAGTCACTTTGAGAGTGAAGAGATTGCATTCCTTCTGCATGATGGGCCGTGGCTCTGCACAGGCACAGAAAAAGACCTTTCAGATTTGGATGAGAAAAAAATTTGAAAAATGTGGCAATGGCTGCTCATTCGGCCTCAACTCCACACACACACAGGGCCACAGGGTGTATGCGCTCCAGTCAAAAGGGAGGAAAATGAGATATGATACCCATCTTTATACCCTTCAAATCAGGAAGGACAAAGCAAATAATTTGGAAGGAGAGTGTCTAAGAGATGAGTGTAGGGAGGAAAGACACTGGGAACACAGAGGAAGGTGTGGGAACAGATATGGGAAAAAGAGAGAGGAGAATCAGTGTAGAGAGGGCACAAGCCTTGGATTCCACACTATTATCATCTGTTGCATAGTGAGCATTCCATCTGTTCGACAGCTGGGTTCCACACAGACACGCATGAATAGACGGACACCAACACAGACACATACACTCAGAAAAGGCAGAGAAGTCATTGGGACATGCCTCAAATCGTGGTTGTCATGGTGAAGGTAGTTTTCATTTATAAAGGGGTTTAGAGGATATACAGACAGGGAGAGTAACACAGAAAGATGAAGGAAAGGAGAAAATAAGAGCAAAAAATGAATGTTAAAAAATCCAACATTTCTAAATATAAAAATGTTAGATGTATCATTGATTATGATGTTCATGTAAATGCACAGCTTTCTGATACTGTTTTTATAGCAGATCTACAATGCTAAGTGACAAAAAAAGTAGTATTATGGGATAAGGCCAGACTGTATGGGATTATGGGAGATGGGTGTCTTAGTACCCCAACGCCATCCGACCCTGCTCAGCCCAAGGTGAGTGAGTGAGTGCAGACTGGCAGACAGAGTAGAATGCAAATTCACTGATAGAGTTTAAAAGATGTAGACAGAAATAGAAAAGTATGTAGACAGAAAGGGTCATATACAGATAGAGGGGAAGTTGAACATTGTTCATATGCGTACACTACACACACTATAATTACTGTATAAGACAACACAAAGATCCTATGAGTTACTTAATTTTGAGATAGATGCAGGAATAGGTGTCTTCGTTGCCTATTTCTGTCCCTGACAGTAAAAAAGACAAATAACAAATCCCACTACTTTTTAAAATGATGCCTGCAGAATCTTGAAATACAATTAAAGTATGCACAAGCACACAAAGCAGTGGAGTCCAGATGGCTGATATCTAACCATTTTGTCCATCTGGTTTCTTTGGTTACATGCTGGAGTAATTGAAACAAGTCAAACCTAAGAGATAAGATAAGATACTCCTTTATTAGTCCCACCGTAGGAAAATTCTGTTCATGGTTAATGAATAATGGGCAGGTGCTCTCTCACATATTGCGATGAGTTTATTATATGTAATGTTACAAGTTGTCCTGTACTCATTGTGACTGGCCAGAACAATCATATTTTTACATCTCAAAAATATTTTTCCATGCTACAATCTCTCCTTCAGTATTCCTCTCTCACTGCCCTCTATATTGCAATTAATCACAGACATAATAAAATAACATAAAATAAAACATACAGAATCTTAATTTAACACAGCTGTTTTCACCTGCTGTTGGAATCAACCTTGGGCACTCACCCTCAAAATGCCCACATAATGCCCCATAGAAATTCAATAAAACATTATACCAAAAGCAAAACAAGCATGGACAGCAAGATGCAGCACAGATTCATGTGTGTGAATCATGGCGGAAAAGAAAAAAGGTCATAAAGTGTTAGCAAAAGACATGCAGCTGAGATAAGCAGAATATGTAGTCATTTTTGTATATGGAGGGAAATTATCAAGACCACACACCTTTAATATAAACAATGTGCCACAATAGTTTGTTCGATCTTGCAAATGGATGATGCCCTTCTAGAAGATGGGAGGCTATCTTCTGATTTTATCAGAACATAAGACACAAGGAGTTACCGATTTATTACACCAAGTGTTGAGAACTGGTTTGGACTGTTTCTTCCACAATCCCAGTTTCTCTCAGTGAGAGGGGATCTTTGATGACACAGAGCCAAGATGGAGGAACAAGAAAGAACCTGGGCTCACATCTGGTTCTGCTCAGCTAGGAGTTAAGTCCTGAAGAAGAAAAAAAGTCTGTGGAGCTGGATTCACTTGGGAATGGACAAAATGATCGCCAAGTCAGCCTGTTGCCTTGCTGGCACTGAGGCAATAGCCACACACAAATCACATATACACACAGAGCAAGGGCATCAAGGGCAAAGTCTGGAGAGCCATGTGTCTGTGCTTGTGTGCCATTCTGGGTTGGAACATAAATTGACCACGCCAAGCAGCATGTTTGTTGGAATGTTTGTATTCTACTCAATCACTATTGTGCCATCTTTCTCTCCTGTGATGTTCATGAAACCCTCCCAGGTTATGCTTTTTTGTGTCCCTTACCAAAACTTGCATTTCTCTCTGGTCAGTCCTTCAAATCCTGCATGGCACCCATTCTCTTCGCCTCCGACCTTCTGCCAATCCTCATGCTCTGAATGGATCTGTGTGTGTGTGCGTGTGTGTGTGTGTGTGTGTGTTTGTGTTTGTGTGGGTACTGCGTGCCTCATCCAGCCGACTCTGCCTCTCCTCCAGTCCGGTACTGAGATCCCAGTAGGCCAAAACAGGCACATGCCAATCTACTTGCTGTTGGTGTTTGAGGAGACTGTTCAAAAACCCAAAGTGGCAGAAAACCATCAATACTGCACTAATTTTTTTCTGTTTTCACTAGCACTTCTCCTGCCACATCAGTCTGGTGTGTGCATACAAGCCTTTGCAAATACTACCATAAATGGTTTGTTTCGACAAACAGACAATTTTTTTAATCAAAAATTCAAAAGATATGGTGGAGGCAACATGAGTTCAGATCAGAATGTAAATAGAGACTTTTGCAATTTTTTTGGATTGGATTACTGTCCACTGTTAGTACCCTTCAAAGATTTCCATAAACAATGTTATTGAGGTGCTGAAGTGGCTCTTCAACTTAAAATAAAAGCTAGTATCATAAGAGACGGTATGTTTTTGCAAGTGGGGTCATTAAGAACATATTTGTGTAAATACTTCCATATACCATTTTTGTTGTGTTAAATATGTAGGAGTTTCACAGAAGTGGGATAAATCTTAATTTGGCAGCAAGTGAAATACATAACTGTATTTTTTAGGTCATCACTTCACTTACAATCAGCCCATTGTATTGCATATCCTTTCTCACAACTCCGTACATCTTCAGTGTCAAAAGTTATGCCATTAAAAAAAAAAGGACAGAACCCCAATGAGTGCATCAACATGTATCTGCAAATGCGTATTACTTATGTGTGTATACCAGTTTGAGATAATGCTGACGTGTGCTGTCTCATGTCAAAGCTCAAAGAGTTCCTTCATCCTAAGCAAGACTGTGCAGGTATGTGCCCCCAATCCCCACCCCACCACCTCACCAACCCCCCTTGCGGCTCAGCCCTCACCAACAAGGCCTGTATTGTAGAGAGTAAAATGATAGTGCTTAGAAAAAGGTTCAGTTATTTGGTTACCCAGACAACCCCTCTTCTCCCCAAACCTTCCCATACCCCCACTCCAGGATCAGTTTTGTGAGGATGTATTCATCTATCCATTTTGGGTGGGATTTTCGCTGACAAAAGAAAACAGTCTGACTAAATGTTTTATCGGGATAATGTATTGGGTGTAAAGCAAGACTGAAGATGATATTTCGATTTTAGTCCTGTATATTTAATGTATACAACTATGATGTCAGTAGATAAGCAATTAAGACACATATTGATTCTTTAATTATGGCTTTCTGAATTAATACTCCTGCATTTGTATGTTGTGTCATGTTTGTGTCTTTACTCATTGAGACTGATTGACTGGGGGTTAAAATCAACTAGATCATTGCTTTGTTGGTAGAAGAACATATCTCCTACCTTGTGTGTGCATCTCTGGTTCACTGTTCCGTGGACTGCTGCGAAGTCGTCTCTCTGGTTTCTTCCCTCCTGGACTGCTGACTCCTCCCCCTGATCCCACTGACCCAAGCGATGGCGCATGGGATTTGTTGCTGCATCACATTCAAAGGAAAATACGATTTAGTTTTAATATCCTGAAATAACAATCACGGTCACGTAATCTATGTTTCACTTTTACTATAAATGAATAAGGAAAAATTAAATGCATTTAAATTATGTCATGAAGAACATATAGCTGCATTTAGACTCAAGTGAATGAGAGTATCAAAATGATGAGAAAAGAGAATTTAGCTGTTGAAAACTTTTGTACTGGCAGTAACATCCAACAATCTGTTGAATCAGTATGCTTTCTTTTCAATAATAGTACATATGGGAGTGTTTCTGGAATATATTCATCTAGACATTTCTAAAACAATAACCCAACTACATCAACGACTCATTCATCATGGCAATGTCGATCTCAGGAGAACTATGAATCCTTTTTGCCATGCTATGATGCAGACCTGATTTTTGACAGGAATTCATTTGTTTACAGTAGTCAGTAGATGCATAGATGATTCTTCCTGTGGCATGTAGGAAAGGAGAATATCAAAGGAATTGTGATTCTTAGTATGCAGGTATTTGTCACAGGAAGAACCCAAAACTGAATGGAGACCGAAGAAAATTAAATAAAAAATAGGAATTTGTGAAACCTTTCATTAGAGCTCACACAAAGGCGAGGTTCAGATCAGCTCAATTGGAAATGTTGCAGGTGTGAACAAATAAAAAGGTCAAACTGACACCAGAGAGGACAATACCTGTATCCGTTGTGTGCTGGCCCCAAGCTGCCCTTATAGAGTGTGGATGGCGGGGAATTGAGTCGGTTCTGTCGCTCTAGTTGTCTCTGTTCCTTTATCTTTTTGGGCTGTGGCTTACTGTATGTTTCCTCTCTGCCTATGAAATTAGACATCCCATAAACTGGAATGATTTCTAGAAAAGGAGGAGATAAATTATGACTAGATTTTCCGGCACAACACACTTTTAAAATTGGTTAAAAACCGTGCAGTCAATGTGCTTCAATACCTGGATCACCGTACATGGGGGGAAGGTGGTGCTGGTAGTACTGATGGTGGGAGAGCTCACCAGGGCTGACAGGAGGGTAGAAAGAGTGAGAGTTTGGGATGAAATGAGGGTGAGCCAAGTAGGGAGGCAAGTGATGTGTAGGAGAGAGAGCTGGAGAATAGGAGGGAGGGTAGCACTCTGGTGACTGAGGGGTCACCACCACCCGGCGGACCCCTGTGGTATCCTCTAGCACCTGTAGAGAAAGGATTAAAGGAGAGGATTATAATATAATATGGTTATGTTGATAAGTATTTGGACAGTGACATAGCTGTTGGATTTTGTCTCTAGACATAACTGCAATGGATTTGAAAAGCTACAATTACAATGTGTTTGCGCTGTTGAAGTTAGTGTCCTCTGAAGATGCTGTCCCACACCCATTTCTTTACCTTCAGAAATCCAATGGTTGCTGAAAAAGCTTGTTTTAAGGAATATGTTATATTCTTTTGCTGCTTCTTTCGAGCAGTTTGTTTCCCTTTGCATTTTCCCATCGTTCGCCTAACATTAGGGTTGTGCAATACAACTTTTTCACATGAGCCTTGAGTATTGGTCGATACAATATCAGCAGGTTGATACAATATCAGCAGGAATCATATATACTTTTATTACTTATTTTGTAGTATGGAATGTTAGAAAATGCTTTATCGAGTGATATTTCTCAAACCGAGAACAATAGTCAGCAACAGCAGGTATGAGAAAAGCTGACCCATTTATCATTAACAAACGAGTCACATACATCTTAACCTTTAACATAAGAATATTCTACAATTGAATAAAATAAATAAAAATAATCATGAAACACTGAAAAGTAACCTCCAATAAAAGTCAAAAAAAAAAAAATCATGTTTTTAGTGCAAAAGTGGTAAACTATTCAAACACTTCCACAGCCTGCATTTCAAGCAGAGAGCAAACATGCTTTCCCTGCCCCCACTGCAGTGTGGAAGTGATCTGCTTATCCCTAACGACAACAACCTTTTATTGTGACTAGAACTCATTTGTGTGTGGAGGTCTGGATATTTGCAAAGGCACGGACAAACATGCACATGCACTCACCTAGGCTGATGTGGCAAAAAAAAGTGCCAATCAGAGAACAAAATCAAACCTGAACCAGTACCATTAGGGAATTTATGGTTTATGTGTATGCCAGCACGAGTCTCTTTTGGCCTTCTGGCCTCAGGTCTCAGTACTGTTTTGGAGATGAGGCGCGGAGGCATGGTCAGCTGGATTTAAAACGAGAATGTCCGCACATACCCACATAAAGACCAAATTCCCAGTATGATCTATATAGCGTAGACCCACCCTATCTACCCGAGCGACATTTACTGAAAGGACACTACACATTTCAAATATTACATACTGGCCATGAACCTACAATGATGCGTACACACAAACCTCCCATGACAACACACAATCACAAACCACTAAAAACGCACAGAGGGAGAGACGCATGCAAAATCCTTCAGTTGACGCATTCATTTCTAGTGCAACAGTTCTTTTCTTTTCTTTCCCCCTTACAAAACCCCTCCCCAACATCTGACTTGTTTATGCGAGAGTGACAATGTTTCCCGCTCACTCTTGGCCCAGTCCCTATGAAATCACACACCCCCACACACCAACTGTGAGCCAATGACCTGACTTCCATTGGCATAAGATCACAATCCTACCACATTCAGACCCAAGTTGTTTTTGCAAAAAAGTGACAAAAGTCCATTGACTTGTGTTGATCCAGTAATGTGGCAAAACCAACATTTGACCAATGTGTCATATCAAACCTCACAAAACATTCTTGTATTCAAAGTCCAATTCTTATTTTATGATCCATCTAAGAAAGACTAAGAAAGCTTTACAAATATATCTAAATAACACATACATGCAATGAAAACATTAAATTACCATTACTAATAGGGATATGAAATGTAAACAAACCTGTGAGATGTAACCTGGGGGTACATGAATAGGGGGTATAGACCCATTTGGAGACATCATGGGCACCTCAGCAGGACCTGAAAGGACATAATAAGAGGATATAATGATATGCATTCATCTAGCCAGACAGTTCTCATTTATACTCTTCAATCAGCACGGTACATGCAGGGACACTAAGGACAAGATCTACATATTTAATCATAAGGGATGCATGATAGCCAATTTCTTCCCATGAAATTGGCATTTGTGGTCAAATGCCAATGTCAGTAACAAAAGATATACTTTAATCAAGGCCTATAACTTAAACAAGTGGGGAATACATGTTTTTACTGTCATCATGCAGAGAAGGAGAGACAGAAATATGGCATTAAAGCACGTTGCTTTTCATCAATTATAGATCAGAATCACAGCACTAACGTGGTAGGCTCCTGTAGTTCTTCCTTGAAACAGACAGAAGGAATGACTTTTGTTGAAATAATACTTTATCCATAAGAATATTAATCACATAATGTACATTCATTGCCGTGTAGCATATTCCACAGAAAACAGTGAAATTGGTTGAAAATTGACACTGCGTATTTGGTGGGATACAAGCATCTGATTCAGATATCTTTTAAAATAGTTATATACAGCATATTAAAGCTTATACTCGCACTTTATTTGTCACACAACCATAATTGATGGTACCTTGTCAGCCTAGTGAATCTGCAACATTTTTTTATATCTGCAAATGCTAATAACAAGCCCTTTAAACTTATTTTGAACAATACCACTGTTGTGCCAATATGCAGATCACATTAGCATTCCTCATTGTGGCTGTTTTAAAGAGAGATAAACCAAATTCCAAATCTATTCTTTTAACTCGCCCCCCCAAACACATTTGTTTCTGGCATCTACCCTGAAAGTGGCTGGACATGGCTACAGAATTTGAGTATGTACACCACATGACTACTAACTGCGGGGGGAAGAAGTAAAAAAATAAATAAATAAAATATGCTTGTCAGGAAAAGCAAGAAAATCTAATAGAATTAGCAGATTGAAAATGATGATGCCGACTTTTCCACTATCCACATCTTCCCTCCACCCCACCGTGATGGAGGTCTGTGGCTGGATAAGTCATTGGGAACCCACTGGGATTGCTGGAGGCAGACATGGCCTCAGAATAAATCACACTGCAACAAGATGAAAGCATGTATTCATACACATATGCACGGGCATAAACGGCAAAAAACACATGCAGCATGAAGGCACCTTGATATTACTTGTCCATGTTGCCAAATTTCAGGTGAACCTGGGTCATTTCATCAAAACAGGAAGGATAGTGTATCTTATCACTTTCACTGCTAATAGAATTACTAAAATATAGCTTTGGTTTGATAATTTAGGCAAGCTTTTGCTTTCAACTCCAATTTTTCCAAGCTCCTTCGCTACTTTCGTACATTCCTCCCTTGCTTCTTCTGTCACTCCCATCATCTCTTTCAGCTATTCTTCATTCCATCTTTATTCTTACCTTTACCCCTTCTTACTTACTATATTGATTTTTCTTTTTTATTCTTTTCCTCGTCCCGTCATCCCTCAATCACCATTTTCAGGAATTCCTCCAACATGACACCCTTTCTCTCATCCTCCAGCTATGACGCACATCCTTCAATCTGTTCCATGTAAAGCACTCCATCTATCCCTCCCCTCTTTATTAAATCCTTCCTGAGCTCCCACAGCCATGTATTACTAGCATATTCATGAAACTTTCTTTCCATACTTCCAACTCCCACCCAACATCTTTACTTCTACTTGAGAGAAGGTAAACACACCCACTAAAACAGAAACAGCTAATGTTGGAGTTGCATGTGTGGTAAGTGAGGCACAGGTATGGAGAGACAGACTTCTTTCAGTCATGTCTGCTCCCTTACAAATATGAAAGTCCTCATTGAGCAGAAGAAACGCGCATGCACGCACACATGCACGCACACACACACTTGGCAAATAGACATTTGTTTGGACAGTCTCTGCTGCTTCTGTGCTCTTCACTCAGCAAACAGCAGCATTCCTTTGCTCACACACACATACAGTGAATATTCCCGTCCCTGGCCCCCAGGACCGGACCCAACAGGCCCAAATATCCCACAAGCCCTCTGCAAAATACAAGACACTCTTTGTCCAGTGCCCTTCACACAAGCACACACACAAGCACACACACACAAGCACACACACACACACACACACACACACACACACACACACACACACACACACACACACACACACACACACACACACACACACACACACACACACACACACACACACACAGCTCTAAGCCATGTAGTGTTAGGCTAACTGCCATTTGAAAAAGATGAGGATAAGTACATGATTGTGTGAATCAATATGATCATACATGTGTCTCTCTGTGGGCATGTGCACATATAAATGAATGTGGCAAACATGTGGTAATGTCCCTCTCTATTCTTATCTCCAGCCTTGCCCGTTAAGCAGCACAAATCGAGTCACAACTTCCTCTGCCTAATCCTGCTGGAATTCCAGACAACACAGTGAACCCTCTCCCCATTCTCATCTTCCATCTGTTGCTCCTCCCTTCTTCCGACTGCCACAGAGGTCAGTTTAGAGACCACTGATGAGGTCATATCCTGCATGTGCAATGACATCCCAGTACTACCTGAGGAACTCTAGATTGCTTATTGCTTGACCAGAAATATGGTCTATGGTCTTTGCACTGTTGAAGTGCAAATTTATTCAAGAGACTTATTCAAGGGATTTTAAAAACCGCAGCTAAACCATCTTATTGCAAACATCAGCGAAACATGTGGTTAAATATTCACTTGTCCATTATTGTATCACTGAGAAACTAATCTAACCACAGGAATGATGACTAGCTACATTAGGCCTTCCATGCGGACAGTCAGGGGTGTTGACTGGATTTCAAGATAAAAAAAATATATATCCAGGAAACATTTAAAGTAGAATTGTTGTTGTTTGAAGACAAAAAATAACCTAAGGTAATCAAAAATATACCTACAAAGTTATAGTTTGCTCCTGAGAAAATATAACACACATATCACAATGATTAAACATCCTGCCATTCAGACAGGAACAGAGGAGGTAATGCAACTCCATGTAAGCAGATGTCTCCCACAAGACAGGTGTCAGAGAGTCTTGATTGTGCCCCAAATGATAGAAAAAACAGATAGGATGAGGACTTATAGCAACCAGCAACAGCAACAGTTACACATCTGTAACAATGCACACTGTATCAACACTCATATCCATATAATGATCATCTATGCCAACAATGAGTGAGTGAGTATATGCATTGTTTGAACCATGTGTGCATCAACTTTTACCAGTCAGATGGCAACAGTCTTCGATTTCTTGAGAGATGTGAAACTGTTTCTCCCTCCCTTTTATTTCAGCTCTGCACATGTGGTCACCAGATTGAAAGGAAACACATACCCTCTTGGGAAGGCATGTGTGTGTACGATGTTGGTATTAGAAAAAAGGAGCCTGTTAGTGAGTTGACCTACATACTAAGATGGATTTCTCAAAAACACAAACATTCTAAAAGATGCCTAAAAAAAAGAAGAACACTGTCAACAAACACACACAAGTTTTGAATATCACCAACCCAAGAAGGAGCTGTCTGATCCACGTATATTGTTGTTCCGATATGTGTGTTTGTGTGTGCATGTGATTGTGTGAGCGAGAGAGTGTGAGCTAGAGAGAGGGGGGGGGGGGGGGGG
>CAESWR010001308.1:94067-121434 GCA_903171835.1 Mullus surmuletus
TGACGTGGCGTTGCCTGGAAGTTATGTAAGCATCAGCAGAGTAATGTTATCTCTCCTCAGTGCTCCAAGAGCAAGACACTCCCACGGCAGCTTCCTCTACAGCTTGGCATTTATTCACATTCTCACAGAGACACTGAGGTCTTTTGCCATATTTAAGAAACTAAACTGGACCCCCCACAGATTTTTGACAGAGATTTTTGCTGTGATAGGAAAATAGTCAAAGACTGTGATAGAAACACTGTGGCGAATGCTGTTGGATGCAGTTTTAAGATGAAGGGAGATAATAAGCACAGACAGAGCAAGAACCCTCTGCTGGAAGTGGAAGACAATTTTAGAATAGCATAGTCTAAAACATATGATGCTAAATAAATGATTACACAGCGACACACAAACCAGATTGCTCCTCATTGCCTGTGAGTGAATTCTAGTCAACATATTTACTGTGGACAGGGTGAGTTTCAGCGATGGAGGAGGAAGTCAAGACTTCCTGAGCTGCCCTTCCCTCAGTAATGTTAGTCCACAGACTTGGCAAAATGATACAGAAACTGGCACATTATATCCACACACACACAGATGAACATGCATATACACCATTGGGCTATACTTTTAGTAAACAAACATCCATGTACATGTACACATGTAAAAAGAAAGCACACACCTTTGATTCCAACTTCGTAGTCTCTAATTGAAGTGAGCTGCTGAATTTGCTGTAGAATGTAAATCATAACCTTGAGAGGTGCTACGTGTTCACTTGGTCTCACTTTGTGTGTCTAATGTCTGTGTTGAAAATGCATAATTGCGTATTAATGATATAGTTATGCCAATTGATGGAACAGTGTATTACAATTTCATCAGCATATCTAATAACAGCCCAAGAGAAAAAAACTGTGAAAACATTTTCTATTCTACTTGACCACTGAATCAAATTTATAATTCAAATGAAGACTCATATACAAGTGCAATTTTGTCCGAAAAGTGGCCGGAATGCATGAACACACTTTTGATTTTTCTTTTCAAGCTGCAACCAACCAAATGGATGTTGAACTATTCCTCAAGTGTATTAAATGTAGAAAATACAAAGGTTTCACATGTTCAACATCATCCTTACATGCCAACTATTCTGGATTAAGCGTGACTTCTGCAACCACACTGCACTGAAGGTATATCTGTGTCATTTCTTTTTTGTTAGCTCTTTACAGGAAAATGGCATTTATCTTGGTAATTTATTACTCAACTTAGAGTAACTAATTTCAATGTTACTATTCCTGAAATGTAGGTCACAAAACTGATCTCAATCAAAATTTGTTTGAGAAGTATTATGTTTTAATCTGAACATTTTGAGTATTCAAAGAACTTGATTTATATTTGCAGACAATACACCATGCAATTGTACAATACTCTAATCAGTGATCAGTATGGCATGCCAATCCATACCTACACCCAGCCTAACTCTCTCCCTCTGTGCAACTCTCCCCACCCAGAGGAGGGGTGCTGTTGACCGACCTACTTCTGGTATTGGGTCTGCTCCAAAAGAGAGCTACGTAGCGTCTGGAGGGGCACTAAACCCGGCAATGCTTTGTTGTAAATATCACTACATTTTTTTGTTGGTGTTTTCTTCTGTATCAAAGCTTGTAGCCTTCAAATACATCAAACCAATTGAGATGTACATCTGTCTGTTATTCTTTATCAACTGTTATGTCTCTATTATCCATTTTTCTGTTAAATTTGGTCCCTTAAGAGGTGCTGTGTGTCCTGGTTTTACAGGTTCTTGAGGAGACGGCAAAATCAAAACTAGACCAGCTCATCTGAAAACACACCTGAGACTGAGGAATTATAACTCTTGCTGCTCATGTATCAGAATCAGAATCAAAGAAATTGCTTTTTGTCTAGTAAAAAGTAAGGGCAAGTATAAGGAACTTTTGATATATGTTTGAAAGCATGCATGTGCACACCAAATGTGTACGCAATCCAGACACTAATGACTCATTGCATCCATTCTCTAATCAACGGTACATGACAAGAGGGATAGAGAGAGTGTGGGAAATGAGAATATGTAAAGTGCAGCAGCTGCTGGTCTGATAACCAGTTCGTCCTCACCGCCCTCTATTTGAATCCTCACGTTGCAATGTTCCAAAACCTTGAAAAACAGCAAAAGTTACTCATTTTCATCTTGCTTGCCACTTTTGTACCCAGCTGTCGTCCTCAGTCTCATTTCTCCCCTCCATTCCTGATACATGAGTCAGAGTCTGAACAGTCCTGTCTGTGTCTACCACGAGAAGAGAAGAGAAGAGAAGAGAAGAGAAGAGAAGAGAAGAGAAGAGAAGAGAAGAGAAGAGAAGAGAAGAGAAGAGAAGAGAAGAGAAGAGAAGAGAAGAGAAGAGAAGAGAAGAGATTGTGTGAATCAGTGGAAAGAAAGAGGGTAAGCCTGGAAGTCCTAGGTTTAACAGGGACTTTCCCCAACTCCCAGATACATAATCCTACTTTTTGTGTGATATCTAATCAGCAGTGAGTGCTGATGTGTCTTTAACCAATACAGTCTCAAACCCTTTTTTCTCTCCGAGCTTCCCTTGACCTTTCAAGTTAGAACCTCCTCCCGACTTGCATACACTTCATATATTGTCCAATGAAATCAGAGCAAAGGACATTTAGAGATGATCATGTAATCCATTGTATGCGACACAAAGGACACATCTTTGACACATTACAGCAACACTTACCACCGCCCCAAGAGGATCAATTAAATTCCATCTAATGTAAATTTACCAAATCTGATCTGAGAAGCAGACTGGACAACATTGACACAAGATTCAACATATTCTAAACACCCTTGGATCAAGTTTAATTTAGTTCATCAAATAGAATTTGAAGTATTGAAGCTTAAGTGGGTAAAGCTGCAGTCAAGATGAGGAAAAAACACTTAAAGATAGAGTCACATCAAGCAAAAAGAAGGAGGGACAGGGAAGCCTAGAAGAAAGTGAAGGAGGTTGGAAAGACAGGGAAAGGAGGAGGGACAAGGGTGGAGAGGGTAAAGTGCTCCAGCTGTACCCTGTGCTTCAAGGGAGCCAAGAATTTCATCCTTGGAAAAGCGCTCTTTTTCCTTCTGTCTCTCACTCTGGAAATTTCTGTAAGCACTCCTTTGCACAGCTGCTGTTCACAAACACTTTTCACACCATCTTCCAGATGAAACAGACGTGTTCTCCATAGCACTTGTAGTACTCCCACCCCCTTTTGCCTGAATTGGGCCAGCAAATTCAACCTTCCCCAGAGCTGGCAGACCAAACCAATTCCACAGCACAGGGGTGGCTGGGGTCATTGCACAGAGGAAGTAGCCTCGCCCGGAATGCATGGCAGCAGACACGACCAGACATGCAGTGTCTGATTCTTTCACTTTATCCCCATTATTTTCCCCTCCTTCTCCGCTTACCTTTCCTCATTCTGTCATTCTATTTCCACTCTGTTCTTCCCTTCAACAATGCTTAGTGTGAGCATTGAGTTTATAAGAAAGGACCGGGCAGGACATACAACAACAATCAACTCTCTCTTTACTGCGCACGCACGCACGTCCTCTTTCTGACAAAGCACATTTTAGTGATAAATGTTGGAAAAACAAAACAGCAGGTATGCCACACGCATACATAAACTGTGTCCAGAGGGATCACATTCCATTACACACCACCTGGAGTGAGAATTCGTTCCCATGGAGACGAGGAGTCAAAATCCATTGGGACATAACAAGCACTCACACTAAACACACCTCCAGAATCACTATTACAGCAAGCAGCAAGAACAAAGATATTTAGGCAGATTTCCTTTGAAAAATTCACTCTACTTCTTAGTCATCTTCAACCCGCCTGTCCAGCTACAACTTCAAACACTCAAACATGAATGCAGACAAATGCAGATCACAAGCAGAGGAATCAGCAGTTATCACATTAGAGCATTTTGAAACAGATAGGGAGGAGAGAAATAACATGATGGGTCCTCTCATTCACATTCACCATTTAGGTCACAATTTCTAAAAATATACAGATCAAAGAAACACTTCAATGGTATGGTTTATTCGATGAAAACCTGTCACAATGATGACAAACAAACAACAAACATGTCACTTGTTTTGCTGCTAAAAGCTACAATATGTCACACATTTCATTTAAAATCAGAGTATAAAATGAGAGGCGTGTAATATGAACACAGAAAAATACACAAATCAACCCGAAAGATGAATGTGCTCTTACATGGCCCATGCATCTATCTTTACCAAGTTTCGTTTGTTTCTTTGGTATAGTCTTTGCACAATCTTCCTGAAAGTGGGGGCTTTGAAGTGCAAATTTTCATCAATAGCATAAGAATTGCTGTTTTCTTCAAGTTTAATTAATATGCCCCAGAGCGAAATGAGTTCTTACTTTCAGAGTCTGGTCAGAGATAAATCTAACATATTATATTGAAAGAAACATGAATATTCTAACTTGACGTAAATCAGGTTGTCTTTCAACCCTGAAATAACTGTTCATTTGGGAAAAAAGAAAAGTACTGTTTCAAGTATGACTGAAACTGTATCCATCTGTGTAGCTTATAATACGATACTTCCCATTATAGCACCTCAGAAATGCACCTGTGCCAATTTGGTCATCCATGCATTCAGAAAACAAGTTGTGCAATTCAAATTCATTTAAATACACATTCTAATTATGACAAAGCTGAAGTATTTGTACTAATTTTCATCACAAAAATGGTTTATCTGTAAACAAAAAATGAATAATTAAAATTCGGAAATAATCAGCACCAAATCAACTGTCAGGTACATAGAGCAACCACTGCAAAATGTTGTGCGCAGTGGATGTCCTTTTAGAAGTACAGCAACTACAATTTTCAGATATTAGCCATAATTCTTCAAAACTATCATCATCTGAAAATTTTGTTTGGTTTGTTTTTTGTGAGGGAGGGTTATTTCTTTTAACAGGATTTTTTCCATCTTCGAAAAAGTGAAATCTTCTTGTGTATTTGAAAAACACAATTTTCAACACAATTGCGGTTTCAGAGGCCCAACGGGGCTGGCAGTAATTTGATCTGGGCCAACTTTACAATAACTTTTACGTTAAGCCTAGTTTAACTTAAATCGACAAAACTCAAAACAACTCTTCACCACTGTTAACCACTGTTCCCTATCAGTGAATGTTTTAGTTATATAATATAATTTATGTTTCCAGTCTAGACATTCTACACTGAGTTCCGCCATCATTTAAACAGCTTGAACAGCCAAAAATGCTCACCATTGGTCACTATAGCCCCTTTTCACACTGCACGAAAAATCAGCGTCCAGGGAGAACGTGGGTCTTTTCGGTACTGTGAAAGGGTTGTCGCAGGATTTGGACCCACGTCAACCTACCGGCCAATCGACCTGGGAGTTTAGCGGCTCTGCTGCAGTGTGAAAAGCGTCCCGCTAGATTAGTTGATGACGCGCCGTCTTTGACATATCAGGCACACATTCAGTTCACTGGTGACATTTGCTGTCGAAGCGGACAGAGCGGACCAGACCCGGAACCTTCCAACAGTTGATCAGGCAGCCGCCAGACGATGCGGTCCATCGCTGCCAACGACATGGCTGCTTCCCGTTGTCAGAGGTGAATGATTTGATCGTTTCATCCATCCAGTCCTTTTTCAGTAAAACAGTCACAAAAAAAGTGTCCTCGGAGTAGGAGCTAAGGTCCAGCATGGATCCGGTACAGGCACCTATCACTAGGTTGTGTCTGCTCCGTGTCGGCAGAAGGAGGCGCTGGAAGCGGCCACGGTCTGGGCGCCGCCCCCAGGGAAAGTGGCAGTGTTTACCCGGGCTATGAGTGTCCGCAGGCTCCGTCGGACATCCAGGCGCCACCGCGTCCACCACGGAGGATGATGTGACGGACATGCACGGGTTTGGAGAATATGTCAGAGGGTCTCTGCATGGAGAAATGCTGCCCCCTTATTTGCGTTTGGCTGACGCATGTTGACAGCCGCGGTCTTTACTTTTTTTTTTCTTTTACTCTTTATTTAACGTTAGAAAAATACAGGCATTCAGTATGTATACAAAATAAAGACTTTTCAGTGAAAGTATCAGAAAAACTAAATCTACAAAAAAAACCCACAAAAGTCAAAATGTACATGCCTAAAATAAATAACGCACCAAATATTCATCTTATTCCGGGGTTACTGAAAGTAATTCTTTAAAGTTCAGCAGTGTGCGCTCATTTTTCTTGTTTGACATAGCTCTAAAGTGGTTATATAAAAACTTAACTCCACTGCAAATATATCAAAACTTGGAAGGGACTTGGAAAATCTCATCTTATGAATACTAAATTTACCTAAATGAAGCATAAGATTCGTTATAAAGCACATTAATTTGTCAACATATTCAAATTTCAAGATAATTATCCTTGGGTCTGATTGTGATGAACTGTCCAGATTTATCATAGATAAATCTTTCCATGTTCCTCCAAAAGATGCGCAAACACAAACAAATGTAAAATAGTTTCTGGCTCATCTTCACAGAAAGTGCACATTTACTCCATTTCAGCAAACCTGGAAATTGACTTTGTTACAAGGCTAAATACTATGCAAAATTTTTAAATGAACCTCTCTGATCTTATTTGGAATACAGAATTGGTTGGGACTAGGGTTGGGTACCGAAATTCTGTACTTTTTTGGTACTGACCGAATTGGGCCCGAAGTACCGAGTATCGATTCACGTGCCGTCAATCGGTACCACATTTCGGTACCTTTTTTTTTTTTTTATACACTTGAACGCACCTTCACGTCTCGTCTTGCATGCGGCCCCGGTGACGGCATTTGATCATCGGATTGCGGACGTAAATAAAGACCGCGGCTATCAACACGCGTCTGCTAAACACTAATAAGGAGGCAGCGTTTCTCCATGCAGACCCTTTGACATGTGATCGAACGCCTGGATGTCCGTCACATTGTCCTCCGTGGTGACGGCCGGATCGCTGCCACTTAAAACGCCGCTTTCTGCCGACACGGAGCAGAGACGAGCCGGGGCTCCGTGCGGGTACCGGTACCAGACCATCGCTCGACCTTTAGCTCCTCTTCCGAGGACACTTTTGTGGCTGATTTACCGTAAAAGGACTGAACGGAGGACACGCTGGGCATGTTTGTTTTGTCAAGTTCTTCTACATGTTATTGAGATATAAATGTTCAAAATGTGAAGTTTGTACTATTTTTTGTAATATACAAAATCATTTTAATTACATATGCGGGTACCGAAAAATACCGGTATCGATTTGCAGGTACCGGGTATCAGTACCGTATCAGTTCAGATGTGAAAGGTACCCATCCCTAGTTGGGACACAACCACGCCTTATGCCAGTTAATACCAACCAACTGCGAATCAAAAGACGTCTCCGTAATGTCTTCCTTATGTGCTTGTTGGTACATTTTCTATCTTTTATGTCAATCCCTCCGACCTTTAGAGAAGGTGCTCGAACAATAACATCATGATAACTTAAGTGACAGTCCATTAACTTAATCATACCAGTGGGAATAGCCTTTTACAACAGATACATACTCTGTGTATTTGACTGGAAAGGTTTTAGCTTTTAGGAAGTCTCCATAACTATAGAGACTTCCATAATCGTCAAACAAGGCCGCCACAAAGATTATGCCCCTTGTTTATGTTAATATGACCATTGTTCCAAAGTATTTCCTTGTGTGAAGAAAAGTTGTGGACATGACACAATTTCCATTGATAAAACGTTGAGAGTTTAATGGTAATTTAGAAACCGTGAAGTTGCATCTCATTAAACCTCCAAAACACCTACTCTTTTAAATACATTATGTGGTCCATAGCAACTCTGGTACCTCCAAACATTTTTTAAGCCATTTAACTTCAAAGGTGAAATTTAAATGAAAAAGAATTCAAATTTCCAAAATCCCTTCTGCTCTCTCTAAACCAAGGATTTCATCATTACATCATCTGTAATTTCTGAGCATAAAAGCTCAGCGTCACATGTTTCTTTATAGTTTTCTGAAATCAAAGGTCGGTCTTTGTTTATTTCCGTGTTCGGCACTTCAATGTCATGACGTACGAAAGAGAAAAACACAGGCACGCAGCTCTCACAGCAGGAGGTCAGACCCGCGACTGCTGGCAGCTTGAAAGCTCTCTAATGCCGAGCAAAGGCAGCATTTCTAACCCTGGTTAGAAAATCCTGCATTGACGGGCGAATTTCAGTGTAAAAGGGGTATCTGAGTTCTCTGATATTTACTTGCATCCTTTCAAGGTTTCCAAAACTGTTTTTGAAGATCCACAGTCACAAAGTATCCACTGCTGTAGCCTCCCACTCTTGGTGAATTGTTGCATGTCATTCAACCACAACGCAGAATCACAACATGCCAATGCAGAGCCTATGGTGTTGCTTCAGCAGTGATGCGATACTGAAGTACAGGTCTTTTGGAAGGAGCTTGACTCATTCAAGTTATGAATGTGAGATTGCTTCTCATGTGTATCCTGCATCAATGAGGATGCTTTAATACCCCAAATGTTCCAAGTTGTTCACAATGCAAAATTCAAAGGAAAGTCGGATAGAAAATGCACACTGCCACCCAAGCCTTGTGATGTCACATCCACTCTGGCGATGCACAGCTTCCTCCTCCTGAATCCTTGGTCTCATCATGCCTCATAAAAGCCCAACAAACAGCAAATAACATAGTAAACCAACACAGTCCTATAAAAGGACACACACACACACACACACACACACACACACACACACACACACACACACACACACACACACACACACACACACACACACACACACACACACACACACACACACACATTCCAGAGCGGGGTGCTCAACACACCCTCTGGAGTTGTGTCCTTTGATGTGAGTGTGGGAAAGCTCAGGGGTATGGTCTTAGTGGGGGGAGGGAGAAAGACAGGGAGTGGGGCATAGTAGGTAGAAGACTACGCACACGAGAGCCATGATGGGATGGTGAGAGATGGAGCAGGACAGGGAGTGGAGGGTCAGTAGAAACTGACCCCTGACCACAGGTCACACACACACTCACACTTTTATGAGTAAAAATGAACAGCTTGAATTTTTACAGTGCCATTCTAACAGCACTTCTGGAGCCCTGAGGATAAGAATTTTGTTTAGGGATTAGAAATTTCTAGTTTTATAAAAAAAAACAAAAAAACTGATTGAACCAATAGTATGCGGCTAATAAACGGAATTCTATTCAGCAAACAGCAGTGTTTTAGTGTATGGAGACATATGAATCAGGATAAAAAGGACGCGGGCAACAGAGAGTGGGAGAGAAACATGAAGAGGAGAGGCTGAAGGTTTATGAAAGAAACTCTTCTGGCTGCCATGTTTTAAGCAGGTCTCCAGACTGGCTCTGCCTCTGCATCGGGGCAACTGAACAGAGGTTACTTTATATAAAAGCGGGTCCTGGTTGCCCTGAGGTCTCTGCCACACACACTTTGACATAAGCACACCAAAGTGTGGACACACACACAAGAACACAACCATTTGCAAACACAGATCTCTGAGGTCTCAGTGATCACACAGAATCTCTGTTTTAAGAGCAACTCAGTTCACCTTCAAAACACACTGCAACACTTATTAAACCCAGTGACCTCCAGTGAGATACGGAAAGATACGGAGAGCAGAAGTGTGTGTGTTTCAATCAACATTAGTAATATGTGCATTCAAACATGAACCCTGAGTCCCAACCACCTAACTACTTAACTGTCAATGAGAGTAGTAAAATGCGCCAAAGCAGTATTTGTACACTCAAACAAATTGACTGTAGCGAGTAAAATCTGCATTGAGCATCATGCAGAATGAGTTTCTCAATTATTTTTTCATGTATCCATCAAAATGACACATATCAATAATTTCTCTGTCAACTGTAATTGATTTGTTTGTTGTTGTTAATTTGTTGTGTTCATCCATCTATATGGCATAAGCTGTCCCTCCAAAGTCTCGTTGGGGGTGATCCCTCTGATTCTAGCGTAAAATTGAATTACATGAAACACAGAGAAACAGGGCATTTAGAAATGAATTACTACCAAATGTGGTTGTAATGTAGCTATGTTGGTGGAAGGGTGTGTGTTGGGTGAGTGAAGTGGAGTCTGAATCAGTCTGTATGTTTACATGCAAAGTTTAGCCCATTTAGCCTAGTTGTCATACAGTTGTAACCATTGGTTGGATTATTGTCCTAGTCACAGTATACATACATAAAGGGAAATTCGACCGATTGACAGACGTTATTCACTCACACTACGCTATCGGAACTTCTTAATACATCCTGGTCCAAAAATGCTCCATTTGCTCCAATAGTACCGACCAAACCCGAAGCCTTCTGACCATGGTGTTCCCCTGCCTGCCACATGGTAATAGCCTGATACGCTAATTAGCTTCTGCTAGCTTACTACCTTCATTAACTTCGCTGAGAAGAGCAGGGCTCGCTCACCAATAATAACAATAATGCATCTGATTTATCTTGCGATTTTTCTCATAGTCGCTCAAAGTGCTTACATTGATACATTATTAATGCACATTCATACCCTCGGGGTGGTAAACTACCTTAGTAGTCATAGCTGCCCTGGGGCAGACTGACCGAAACGTGGCTGCCAGTTCGTGCCAACGGCCTCTCCGACCACCACTAAATCACTTGCAATCATACACCAGCGGAGGACACACACTTGGAGCAAGGTGGGTTAAATGTCTTGCCCAAGGACACAACAGACAGACTGGGGCTAGGGCAGGATCGAACCACCAACCTATTGTGGAGCTACTGCCACTCAACCTTCATTTGCAAAGTAATTTTTTTTTAATCAAAGGAAAATACAAAGGAAGATACAAAGCAGCATCCATGAAATGGAAACCAGAGGTTTGCAAACTATCAGGTGACATCACTCATCCTCCGTCCACTAATATACAGTTGGGGTGTCCCGATACAACTTTGTCACTTACGATAAGATACCAATATTGCAGCCTTGAGTACTGGCCAATACCGATATCGATCCAATATCAGCACGAATCATACATACTTTTATCATTTATTTTGTCGTATGGAATGTTAGAAAAGGCTTGATCGAAGTGATATTACTCAAACAGAGAACAATAGTAAGCAACAGTGGAAATTAGAAAAAACTGACCCATTTATTATTAACCAATTGTTAGATATAGAAGTCCCTGAGCGGCATCTGGAATGGACTGCTTGTGTCGGAGTGCTTATAATCGTAGATTTTAGATGCAGGCCAATATAATCAGATACTATTTTTTGTTTTTGCTGATATCAGACCGATATCCGACATCAATATCGGATTGGGACACCCCTTTGCCTTGATAACTTCTGTGTTGAAGGCCAGTGCAGGAACTGTGGAGCATGCACAGAATGGTAGGTTCACAGCTTGGCTTCCCATCACATAGATGGGCAAGTTGGGCTAAGAGAACTTAAACTTACAACCATTTCAGTCCAACTACTCTGTTTATGTGTAAACTCCAACTTTATACAGATGAACACAACAGTTTGGCTTTTCCTATACTCATGTAAACATAAAAGTGCCAAAGGATGAGAGGCAGACGGATAGGAGACAGATTGAGAGAGAAAAACAAAGAGGCTTTTAGAATTTCTGAGTAACAGCCTACTGTGCTGACATCATCAAAGTGAGACGCAATTCCACAAGAGTCAGGGAAATTCCCATGTTCCTGTCACCTCCCTCCTTGAGTGAGAGCCTCAAACTGTCTTACATTTCCAGTCTTTTCATAAACAGATATCAGATGTAGCTAAAGAAAGATCCGCTTTTGACTGGTCATTTCAAATTGCAGAATACATATGCATATGAAAGCACCCTCCCACCCCACCCAAAGCCAATCTGGGGGCCACGTTATTTAAGCTTATAAAGACAGTACTCACTCTAACTGATTGGTCTAACGGTGATACAACAGAGCCACGAGGACGCGCAAAAACATAGTAATAGAAGGGGCAACTGACCCTGAATGCATTGCAGAGAGCCATCTTCTGCCCGGATCGTGAAAGTCTCTCCGGGATTCACCTGCACCAGGATCACCTGTGTCAAAATGCACACAAAAAAACACTTAGAAGTGACATAGCAAGAATTTATCAAAATATTTGGTGAGGATCAGATCATTTTAAGAGAAAAAAAGTATATGTGCCTTCTCTCTAATTGTTGGATCAACAGACATGCTACCACTAAATCCAAGAGTAGGATGGACCTACAGAGTTCACACTTATCAGCAAGATATTAGGCGAACCCTAACCTTGCCTAACTGTGAAAACATCACGCACACACAGAATAATGCAAATATGATAGAGATACAGACAGCATGTACAGTATAACGTAAAACCAGATGCATTTTGATTTTCTAAATGCAGAATATCTGTGACGAATGAGCCTGAAGAGAATCCGTGTGCATCTTACCGTCATATTCTCCGCATACAGATTGTTGAGAGTGTACACGTGGCTGTAGACATGAAACAGGTGACCCTCCATTGCACGCACATATGAATCCACAAGCACAACTCTGTCTATGCTCTACAGGTGTCCAGTCATAAAATCCTCATATCCTGCGTTTCGCCTTTAGTGTCTGCATGCTCTCCCTATCTATGTACCAACCAGCTCCTCTCCCTCAGACACACGCACACATACACACACTTCCTGCTCTGTCTGCTGCAGCGGCTGCTGTTGCTATGGGAACCTCAGCAGAGTACAGGGTGACACAAAGTCTGAGAAAACCCCGAGACCATGTAGTACAGTATGTCTATATATGCAGTTGGTATTTATGGATCATGTCTCATAAATTCTACATGAGACATGATCAAAGTGTGTAACAGTCCACATAACCATATAATCTTTATGATCATTAGCACAAGAACAATGCTATTCAGCTCAGTTATTTTAGCATGCTAATGTTTAAGTTTTAAGCACGCCAAACTATTATATGCTATACTACTAACACAAAATATTTCTTTCCCATAAAGTCCAATTAGGAATACTACCACTCCTTAACTCAAATGTTTTTAGCACATTATTAGAGAGCTAATTTCAGAGATTTTTTTAGGCCCCAATTCAAAAACACAGATGTCTCTAACGCAGGGCTCCAGAGTGATACCTATAAGATGCGAGTTAAAATTTAACGAGGTCGCACCAGTGCGACTTGCGGAGGAAAAAACACCCCCAAAAAACAACTTTTTTTTTTTCTCCACACGCAGCTGTGGTAGTGCATGTTGTGGTTGATGATAAAATATTACTTTCTGGCTCAGTCCGTTGAGTCCCCTCTCTCTCTGCGCCTCTGTCCAAATGCTGTCCCGGTCTGATCACGTGCACCGAATGTACACGCGGCACACTCACTCATCAACCCCCGTGAAAAAAACAAACAAACAAGCAGCTTAGCAGCACACATGAAGCGGTCTATACTGGATTTTTTCGAGAAAACAAATGTGGCATAGGAGACAAATGAGGTAGCTGGAGATGGGTTAGGAGATGGGGAAGGTGGAGAAGAACTGACGAGAATCTGCGACGGGTTGGCGAAAGCGACTGGGGGGGAAAGGAAAAAGTACTCTTTCCAGCAAAAATGGCTGGCGCAGTTCCCGTGGTTGCGATACGAGGGTTGAGACAGTTTAAGATTCAGTCATTAAAATTGCACCACGAACGTCAAAGGCACAAGACGTGCAGGGACGCTGCATCACCCGAAGCCCCCAGCCCCGCCCACCTCATTTAAACGGGTAGAGGCGAGCAATCGCTCAGCGGAGAATGTGGAAATGGTGATCACGTTTATACTTAAGTTATACAAAGAGAAGGCAGTGTTCTTTAAGTTTATTTAAATTACACTGTGGTGTTATTTGAATTATTATTTGAATTATACTGTCACTTTAAGGTAAGTTGAATTGAATAAATGACTTCGTGAGTTTAGTTAAGAATGTTGTCTATGCAGCAGTAAAATGTTCTACAAAGAGAAGGCAATGAAATTGCAGATTAAAATATTTTGCAAATATCAAGCTTGGGTCATTGTCAATCTTTACATCAAGGCGAAACTATGGTATGGAAATTAACACAACTCTCATCATGATAAGGTATAAATACCATGCTATATGAAGAAAAAGGTGGCGCTACCTAATTTGTGGTGGCGCTACCAACTGAAAAGGTCGGTGGCACTAGTGCTACCTGTGAAAAAGTTAGTCTGGAGCCCTGCTCTAACACAAATATAACTGGAAATGGAGCTCCATAAATAGCAGCACCCATTTTTATATAAAGTTGGTGGAAACAGGTTCTATCTGCATCAATGGGTGCTGAATTTCCGAACAACAATCATAAAAGAGCAGTTCTACAATGATTTGATCTGTACAAATGTAAGGATTAAGGCTCAGCACCCTTCTCAGTGTACAAATTGGTAACAGCTCAGGACCTAAGATTGACCTAGGAACTGTACATTCTGTGCAACATTTTACCATGGGATTAAATGCACATTGCCAAGTTGTTTTTCTTATTATCATACATTTCTGTATTAAAGTAGTACACCTATGGACAGGTGTCTCTTTTTCAGAAAGAAACTGCACGAGCTACAGTACCAAATTACCACATGATAGGTGACAGAATATTAGAAATTAATCTTATACTATATCTGTGTGTGGTCACTGAAGACCTAAGTACAGATAAACACGCCCATAAAGAAGTGCTGGCAAGGAGAGAGAAAGAGAATGAGACATAACAGACAAACAAGAAGACAAACAAAAAGTATGTATGGAACATTGAAAGGGTAAAAAGAAAGACCAAGAAACAGGTAGACAAACAGGGAGTCAAATCTATATAATTATTGGCCTTAATTATTGGTCTAGATCTCCAACTTCAAACTAGGCACCACATTCAAAGTGCAGGGTGTTACAATAAAAACAGTTCCCTAACTGCTGCGTATTGAAACCAAAACCCACCCAAACAGTTATGTGCTACAGCCAAAGTACTCCCACCCGCTAAACTTGCAGCTGACCAAGAAGGAGTTGGGGATGATACATAAGCATCCTCATAATTCCTCATCTACTAAAAGCAGTGCAAAATTCCACAAACAAACAAAAAACTATTTCTCCGTGGTCAATTAACTGATGCTTTTATCACCCAGATTGCTTCCTATGCCATAAAAGCTCTGGAGCAACTTGACATGGTGCATTTCAGACGTGTCTCTTAGGTATACTTGCATTGCTTAAATGCTGATAAATGTACTCTTTCTAAAAGAAAGAGTTGAACTGAACTGAAGTTGTGTGAGTCATGCCTCAGATATGATCTCATATTTGTCTTTGTGGCTGTCCAAACCAGCTGTCATGCTGCCTGAGCTGCAGCATTTTACCAGGTCTTTTTTTTTTTTTTTTTTTTAAATCAGTGTATTGCTCCCAGTTCACATCAGTTCATGTAGATCCGATCATCGAAATCCCAAAACTTAATGATAATAATAATAATAATACTAATGCATTTTATTTGTATAGCGCTTTCCATAGCACACAAAGACACTTTACAAATGCGTTACAAAAATTTGTTAGAAACAAGGATAAAATAATAATTAAAACAAAAAGCACACAATTTAAAAAGACACAATAAATAAGGTAGGAATCAGAGAAAAGCACGCTGTGAAGGACAGGGTCACAAGTTCAAATTTGAAAAAGGTAGGTTTTGAGCAGAGATTTGAAGGACTTAACGCACAAAGCTTTTCAGTTTCAAAATACAGTGCAACATGGATTGTCATTTCTCTATATTCTTTATGGACCTTTATATACAGCTGACACTGTCCATGAAAACAATATAATTAAATATATTTATATATATATGTATATATTTATATCTATCAATATATATGTGTAACAAATAATGATATGGATATTTTCATATAGTCTAAACAAAATTTAAGGAAAAACCTATTTGTTTTCATCCTATATTCAATTATATATTATTGTACTATATATAATCACGTCCATGCATATATTAACCTAATTATTCAAATTGCTGCATTTGTCAAATAACACAACAGAGTTGTTAATGAGTTGGTGTGTTCCCAGTGACTGACATTCTTATTGTATGTATACAGAATGTGTCCTGATTTTCCCAGTACTGCTGATGTCCGTCCTAATATACAATCCAAACTAACACAATGCGATTGATGCTCACATAAAGTGGTGTGAGAAATGTAGCCAGAACTCTTATTTTTATTAATATGGACACATATGGCTCAGATGAACATACTTTCTCAATAGAAAAAGGAAATGCCTTCACTAAGCTACCTGCGTCTCTCAGACACCAAGCCCCTGAAAGCTACAATGCATACTACAAAGTACGTCTACTTTTTGAAAATGTATTATCTATAGGTGGTCTTCAAGCAACACTCCTCTCCAATCTCTGCATTTTTTTTCTTACGAGACTATCTGATTGGTATTCTTGTGAGTGTTTACCTGTTGTGCTGCATCACCGTTAACCATGTGAGGCATGAGCGGGACCTCCCCGTTCAGGAGGGGGGGTGGAGCCAAGTCCAGTGGAATCTGGTCTGTCATCATCATTGTGACGTACATTCATGGAGAAATTCACTGAACTGCCTTACCTGGGAAAATACAGAGGGGTCATTGGAATCAGAGAATTAATAAGAAACAAAAACAGTGGCTAAGAGATAAATTACTTAAAAGGGAGATCAGAAATAATGTTTGACATGGCAAAACATCAATGTGTCACCTTAAAAAAATTAAAAATTAAATTTTGAATTGACACAGTGCAGTTTATTGTTGCGTTTTATGCGATGGTTAGAAAGATGAAATTACCGTCAAATCATTCAACTACCTACTAACTCTATAAAAAACCTCAAAATCCAAAGCATTTGCTCTTTTTTATTTGATTTGCTGTTAGCAAATAAGCATTTTTAAAATTAATATACCTTTTGCATAAAATCATATTCAAAAGTTATACAAAAGTTGCATACATTCCAGGAAAAAGTAGTTGGAGTGAGTCCAGCAAATAGAGAAAAAAAAAGTGACATTGTACTTTATTGCTTACATCTTGACCTCAAACCACATCTTCAAACCAAAAAGGAATGAAAAAGACAGGTGTAAGAGAGCATCATTCAAATATTCTAATGGTGAATATCACAGCAAATCCCACAACACATCTCAGCATTATTTAGAAATAGACAGATCTTCCACAAAAAATACACATTTTCTGTGTCTTTTGTCATTTTCATATAATCACTGCTTTATATCTGAAATGTTGTACTTTAACCCACAGCCCCATTCCCAGCTAATCCTGGCCATCCTGCCTTAATCACATAACACGAAAACTCTTTCAAGGACAGATCTCAACCAGATGATAACACTAACATTCACTATGCCAGAAAAAGAGACATTTCCAAATAAAATTCTAACTATTCCAGTTGAAGAAGGATGCTAATCAAAATTCTGTTGTGCACAACTCAAGCTGTTTTAAGAAAAGAAACGTCGGTGTAACATGCATTTTGTGATTAATTTCCCCAGTACAGCTCAGCTGAATCTTGGAAAAAAATGTGCTGCTAAATGCTGTGTAAAGTTGCAAACATTTCCAAAAGTATATTACCAATAGGTCAAACTAAAGGTTTCACATACATAAAAATTTGCTTCAGAATTAACGTGGCAATTATCAATAACAGTGTTAACAAAAAACAATCACAAACTTATTCCTGTGAATTTGTGTTTTAGACACAAAGCCCTGTGTAAGCTGGAAACTGCCTCTGTGACAAAAAGATGCATGGTAAAACATTAGACAAGATGTCACTCTCAGGGACTACATTGAAATCACATTACATGACATTACCTTTTTTAGATGACTGAATTATTCTTTTATTATATATTAAACTGGTAATGAATAACTGATTCCAGTTTTCAAAAGGTCCCAAAACAGCAACTAATAGAAGGCAAAACTTAGCTAATTGGCAATAAAATCTTTTTGCCTTTTCTTCTTGCTGTGAAGCTTGGAAGACAGTCAGCTACGTTAGATGTTCATCACACAAAATAAATAGATGAGGGTTTTTGATGTTCTGTATGGATTGTACATGTTTCTGTAATTTCAAATTTGATGTAACGGTGCCACTAATTAACAACTTAAGGTAAAATGAACTTCAGTTTTAAAAAAATAATTAAAAAGCCCAGGGCAAGTAAAGTTCGCAAACACCACTCTCATTCAGACCCAGATCATTTTACTATAGGTATCCAGTCTAAGAGACCTGCTCTCTCACCCTCTTTCTTGCCCTCTGTCTAATATACGCGTTAGCAAAGAGATTGATAGTACTTGCGTACTATGAAAAAGAGAGATGGAGAGGTGGACAAGACAAGGAGATGCCAAAAGGAGAGGGAGGGTAGGGTGGAAAAGAAGAACACACATGCATACTTGGGCAAGACCTACAGCAAATTTATATGAAAAGGAACCTCTCGAGGTTCTCACATTGTCCAGCATCTTACTGCATATATGCTATCAGTGTATTTGCATGTGTGAGTGAGAGACAGGAAGAGAGAGTGGGTGTGTACTGAGCATCAGAGCAGATACTAAATGAGCAATAAAGTATTTTGCCTCTCCAGATACACACTTGTATTCGTATGAACTGTTGCAGTACATTTGTGTGCATGGCCCTGTGTGCATGTGTGTGTGTGCATGCATATGTGTATGGTCAAAGTCCTCTTGCCTTGTAATTGCGGTAATGATATGTCATCCACAAAAAACTCGGAACGGACAGAAAGGAATGCATGGACACTTATGAATGCACGCGCACTCACGTTCTGCTTGCAAACTATGTATGACTAAGGTCGAATTATAAAGCCAAAGCCTACAAGGCACTTTCCCCCAAAAACAGATTAGATTCAGCTCAAGAAACCACAATTGAGGGTGAACAAAGCGGACAAACTGCCTGATAATGACAATAATTTTACTTTTACAACATTTTTCTTTATATCTTTCAATTAGGGTTTCATTTCTGCTACATGCAACCGTCCCCCATCTACTAAAAACAATATCCAAATATAGGGGAAAGGTTTATTTCACATTTGTGGGCACATTTGTGAAAGTGGACCTATACTAAGTTTACATTTTCACTTACTCTCAGACCAGTCAACAAGGCATAAACTGAATTTCTGGGGGATGACATCAGACCTGTCCATTCAGGAGTGGCTACATGGGATGATTAAAACCCTACACAAAACCTCAATCAGAGATTCACACCAGCATCACTTCTTTGACAAAGGATTGTATCAGTAACTATTGGACTTGTGAAATTGTGCTGATTTTTGTGAGGTCCATTACCACATTCCTTGGACAGCAGTATCACTGGTTGCCCACAACCTGCTGATAACTAAGAGTTTGGGCAAGAACAATTTCTTGCCCAAACTCTTAGTTATCAGATGAAATCTTCATTACTATTCTTTCTCTTTCATTTTCTGTTCTCCCTTCTTTCCTCTTTTCCCGTTTCCTCTAAATACCAGACATTCTGCAGACAACTGAATGCAGCCAGGGAATGGACAAGTCAAGACATGGCCCAGCTAAACGATAGGCTCAGCACTTCTCTCCTACTTCAATCCCTCACTCTGCACACACAAAATGAGCACCCTGGGCAAAGCCTTTCTCCCCCTCTCATCCTCCCATCCAATCCTCTCATCAGGCCTGGTTTCCAGGAATACAGGCTAGAAACAGATGATTCGGTGACGTAAAGTCAACCTTGGCTCCCATCTCTCCACTTCCTGCTTTCTCCTCGAAAAGTAAAATCAAAGATAACTTTAAAAGCTAAACCCCTTTTTTTTTTCCATTTGGTGAGGAAAACAGTGTTGTCACAAATATTTGAGCAGCTTCTTTCAGTGCCCAAAAAATGTCTTCATGTAATGACTCCTTTCTAAGGACTCAAATAGCTCAGTCATTCCAAAATCTAACTCTATTGCCATACACTTCCTGGAAATAGCCCACCTTCCTTACATTCCGCCACCGTGTCAAAACATAGCTTTCCTCTCCAACTGGCTGATGGGAAACCTTCTGCAATAGGCCGCTGCTGGGCTTGGGGCGGGAGGACGTCTAACAGCTGAGCTCAAAGAAGCAGCAGCCTATTCTCAGGGAGAAAATACAGTTACATAACAGTACACACGAGCAGGGCAACACCCTCAACACAGCAGAAAACTAAAGTGGGTCAGGGAGAAAGAGGAGACAGTGGAGGGAGCACAGAAAGACAGACAGATGGGTTTTCAAAGTACCAATGTATACAAACACACAAAAGACTGAAACGGTCTTGTAGTTTTGTGAAAAACAAAGTAGTCCAATATTATTAAGTACTATACCTTGTCTGTAAAGAGTGGAAATGGCAGCATTCTACTAACTGTTAGAACGGCAGGGTGGAGTCAAGAGTAAAGAGGGGATGAGAGAAAATGGGGACAGGAGATGAGGGACTGGAGGTTGACTTTCTGTGGGGAGAGAAATGTGTGGAATCCTAATTGTGTTATTGCTCCAAAACAAACATTAGTCCGCGTGTGATACCACAGAAAGCAGGCAGTGTGTGAATGTGTGTTTGTGCATGTGTATGTGTGAGTCCAGCAGATCATAAGTCAAGTGCAGTTACTTTAAAACACTCTTGAGCATTTAAAATCAGTTGTTAGCCTCTGGCTTCACATTAGCAATGCTAGCTCCAACAGATGTGTGCATCTGCCAATGAGTCCTCCCTTCCGCAGCTGTACAGCTGTGGGCTGGCCATGTGTGTGCATGTGGCTGGGCAGGGGGCCAGCAGGCAGTAAACCCACTGTTAGAGGCCCTAACAGTCCAATGCTTGCCACATAGCCACGTAGCAGAAATGAAACCTGAGAGGAGAGGAGAGGAGAGGAGAGGAGAGGAGACGAGACGAGACGAGACGAGAGGAGAGGAGAGGAGAGGAGGTAAAGTGAAGTGAGATAACGTGGGTGATTGTGTGGCAGTCAGGAGTATAAACGGAGACTACGCAAATACTAAAACACACAAAAACAAAGTGACTGTGATACCTTTATCCCAATCACAGCACTGATGTTTCAAGCAATTACATCAGCCACACTCTCCACACTATGAGTCCTATTCTCCAGGTGACTTACAGATGTTTCAGGTCTTGTTTTACAAACTGGTTACTAAACATACAGATAATAAATAGTGTGCAGACTGGCACAAACAAAAACACATTCCTCCCTTTATCATTATACCTGATGTCAATCCTTCCACCAGCCTCCTTTCTCTTGATGTTTGCCAGCAACTAATCAAATTCATTCTCCCTGTCAGCAAAATATGCTGCTTTATGCCCTGCTTTATGAAAACGCTTTGTGTTTTTGGTTTTTATTTGTTTAATACAGAGGAAGTGCTATTATCCCACAAGCACATGAATATGACTCACTGCTCTTCATGGCAGCACTTCCAGATTTTTCCTCTCCTTTTGTCCTCTCTCACCCTCTTCCAAGTCTTTCTATCGCTCTCTGACCTCTCATTCCTACCTCCCTCCCTCCGTCTTGGATCTCACCATAGTTGTCCATCAGATTCAGAGAGGCTGACCACCACAACACAAAAAGGAGCACTGAAGCTGCATTCACACTGAAGGCGACTCACATAACCAAAGCAACTCTAATACATACAAAGTCCATAAAGATATGTTTCCAAGCGAGCCATTGCCATATTTGAAACAGAAAAAAAGATAAACACACAAAATGACACTGATATGCATGTCATTTCCCCATCATCATGGCTATTGAGAGGATGGAGTTAGGTTTATACATAAAGTTGGAAATGTTTGTAAAATATAAATGAAAAAACAACATGGTGGTTTCCACAACACTGAACTCCCTATGTGAGTGAAAATCGTAAACATTTTGCAGGTTCAGAATTTTATGGCCAGGAACACTTAAAACAACAGTGAGACAAGGTCAGGTTTATGGGTCAGAGAGGTGGACAAGACAAGGGTCTGACAAGGGACTCTTGCATCACCTCTTTTTTCACAAAACTTTAAGTATTATTCATTAGACCACAAGAGATCCTTGCCTCACTCCACCTGAAATGAACGCAGGCCCAGAGATGCTGGCAGGGTTTGTCGATCTTGTTGAAATGTTGTTTCATCTTTGCACGGTGAAGTTTTTTGGAAGTGGTTCTGACTTCTTGAGATTTTGAAAATGTTTCAATATTATTTGTCATGTCATGGATGCCATTCAGCAGTGCTCTGACTGCTTTAACCCAGTTACTATGCATTATGTGCTCAATGTCTAGTGTTGGTCACAGCACTCACTCAATCCAGTCTCACCCCCACACTATAGGTCTTACCTCCTAAACAACCACTCAGAAATAAAAAGACAGCCATTCAGAAGGTTTTGGCGTAGGGGAGGTGTGTGGCAAATGCTTGGGGATGGAGGGTAGTACTCGTTATTCCCAGTAAATTGTCCCACATGGCCGAGTGTGTTTAGGTTAAACAAATACAGCTACTTCCTCCTCACTTAACACATTGGCACACAGACGCACGCACATAAACATCCATACACAGGTCACAAAAGCTTGCTTAAACTTCAATACACAAAAGCAACTATGCACACATACCTACACACACACACATTCCCACACTTCATTCAGTATGTTAACATGCACAGTTGACAAGCACAACTAAGCTATTTGATTGGAACTATTTTCGTTGTCCTTGTTAAGCATACATGCACCTCGAGAAATCCCATCTATTGACAAACATATGCTTCCATTGCACTAGATGTGTTCAGAAAAGGTGTGTTAGTCTGAAGAGAACTCTGAATTACCACCATTTCAGATGGCCTAAGCGGTTTACTTGTCTGTTAAAAATTCCAGTTTTAGCTGGGATAACACAATCTTATCCACCATCTAATCATACTGTGTACAAGTGTACCCCGAGCAACAAGTAGAAAGATAGAAAGAAAAAAGAAATACGTGACTGTTTTGAAGTACTACATTAAACATATTGACATTTTCAAAATATGTATTAAGATTATTTCCAAACTTAAATATAAATTTTAAGTAAGGTTGGTTATATGGTACTGTTGAGTATTACAGCACACTGAGTATTCAAAAGTTATACAGTAAAACAACAACGCCAAGTTAGTGACACTTAAAATAAGTGTCTACTCTCACGTACTAGCTAATTCTACAAGGTTATGGTTATGTAGATGTGGGTTGGTGTCTAGAGAAAGGGGCTGCAGTAATTTGGCAGTATGTGATAGAATAGACACTTGGGTTGGGATGAATTGGGATGAAAAATCTGAGAGGACTAGCCAACCACGGAAACGTTCACATTCAATCACATTCAATCCCAGCCTGGGGTCACCAGGTCAAATTCCTCCTCCTCAACCAGCCCCCAGGATTTCACACAATGGTTTAGGGATGCGAGTGTATATTTCTCCTGGCCTGCCTGCATGTGTCTGTGTGTGTCTGTGTGTTTGGGATTGAGGGTCTGGCTTGAGACTTAAGGACAAGAAGGGGTGACATCCATGTCTAAAAAATGCACACGGAATTTGTAAATGCATCTTTTATTACTTATGTTGTTCTTGGCACTTGTTCTAACTTGCCCTTGTTGTAACTTGTTGTAATTGGCACCTATGTTCTTTTCGTCACCGAAAAATGTTAACGGGTTAAATCATTTAAGAAGCACATACACATTTTATGATCAGTACTGATATTGATCAAAAGGTTTGATACAGTGAAAGTGAAAAAAAATTGAGATAATGTCTTTATGGCACTTTGTAGAACACTTTTTGCACAAAGAGATGAACTTACTTCCAGAAAAGACCACTCAATACTGTGAATCACTCCACATTTTTCAGGCATTTGATTATACATCATTAGAAAAACTTAAACCCTAAACTTTTCTGCTGCTGTAATGGCACCTTTTGTGTAGCAGAACCTTGTTTTAAGTTGTTGATTTCTGTATTTATTTATACAGACTTATTTTCCTCTCCAGTTCTTCTACTATTAATATTTCAAATTGAAAACCTTGCATTGTTCCTGCTGGAACAGGCGTACAAAGATTTCTTCAGTTGTTGCTCCAGCAGTTCCAGATGGGCCTATCTGATTTGTCCACTTCAGATGATGCATTGTTGCTTTTGAGCCACAGTATTTGAAGGGGTTTTGATAGTGTAGATATATACACACACACATATTATGTATACACACACACACACATCTTTTTTGCATTCTTGCATTTCCAATTCAAGTATTCAGTTTGAAAAAACATTCGATTGTGGCTGCTACGTATTTGTTTATTAAGCCAACAAATCCAGTACAGAATCTGATCGAAACTGAATTCAAAGTGGATTGGTGCATCTATAGTTTGCACTAAAGAGAACCTCTCTTTTTACATTGAATGTACTGGAATTTTTTCTGTGGAAATTGCTTAAAAAGTGACCCATAGAAGAAGAAATTAAATCTGTGATGAGGAGAGGAGGGGGGTTGGAGTTGCAGTTTGTCTACATTGCCTGGAAGAGGAGGCGGAGGAGGAGGCGGAGGAGGAGGAGGAGGGTAGCCAGCCAGTGGCATAACAAGGGAGAGCAATAAAACATTGTTGCATTAAAAACACCTTACTCCTTAAGTAGAACCCAAAGCCCCAAGCAGACCTGCTGTCATGTGCCAATGTGTACTTATTCATTCCCAAGCACAGACAGCCCCCCACTTACGCTGAGCATACTTTAACATGTTAAAGATTCACTTCCCCAATTCCAACACACACATGCATCACTAGCAGAGTTGAGACTCTTGAGAAACGCACTCAAAATGCTCATAGTCAGGTTTAAAAACAGCCATTAACAGCTGGTGGAACTTTCCATGGACTTGCCAACTAGCAACATCAACACGCTTGGCATGCTAATGCAGGCACGTAAAGTTCACTTTGTGTGTGCAAGTTTCATGCATGTGTGTTAACTTGTGCGTTGTGTGTATACAGGTGCAAGCTTAATCCCTTCAGACAGCACCATCACGTACAATCACATACATACAAACGAGCAGTTCCTCAACAAGCCATTTCTATGGTTGATGACCTGCACTGTGCAGGGGCACAACCTAAGCAAAACGACTATGCATTCTGAAATATCCTCAGTGGTGACTTCAGTAACTTGTCAGGGTGTATTTTCTCAAGTCCACATTATATTTTTTAAATTATAAGGCAAAAATAAGCTTTACTATCATAACATCTGATACTTATAAATTATTATACACTGTATATCTATATATAAAGAGTGATTACTTTGTAACTTTTATTTTGGTAATAAGACCAATGACACAGAAATACTCCACCTTACTTCTCTCACCCGCCAGCCTCCTCTTCTCGTGAGAAGGGGGAGGAGATACAGAAGGAGCTGGGCAGCTGGGAGACTGCTGTAGATAAGTTAAAAGGCCTCTTTTATCTTCTTCTCAATCAACTGTCAACAATGCAGGATATTATTGGGGGAGACAAGGCTGTAGATAACAGAAGTCTGGGTGAAGAAGGGGGTGCAAAAAGAAAAAAGGGGAGGAGGAGAAAGAGTAAACATTACAGCTCTGTGTCAAGCAAACATGAGGTACTGGGATACTTCAACAAAAAGACATCCCTCATATGGAGGACAAACCGAAAAAGGGTGTCTATGTGTGTGAAAGAGAGGGGTATTCACCAACAGCAGAGGAATGGACGGAAAAGCTACCAAATGGAAAGTGAAAGCATCCAGCTGCATATAACCAGCAGCTGCTAATGAGAAAAGACATCTGTTTTCCTTCTTTTTTTTACCTTAAATTGGCACCTATACTCAGCTTTGTTTGTAACAAAACATAGGCGTAAAGTTTTATATACAATTCAACAGGAGACAGACATCCAAACAAAAGACATCCTCTCAAACTCAGAATAAATGACAGTTGAAGTATGTTAACTGTGGGACTCTGTGGAATGTATTGTTTGTAGAACTTTGAGAGAAATGCGTCACAAATAAAATGTATTATTATTATTATTAGCATGTGTGTCACTCTCTGTGACGCCTGTTAATGTCTATTGAAATCCCTATGTGTGTTTCTATATGGGACACAATAACAACAGTGATTCCTTGTTATTGTGCTTATTTGACATAAATCATGCACAGAGAACAATTCTGAACTTAAGGGTACCAAGGCCAATGTATAAGAAAAGGAAAAAAAAGTTATTTAACCTTTATCTAACTAGGTGAACTCATTGAGATAAAGAATCTCTTATGCAAAAGCGACCAAGCTTCAGCAAAAAATGCTTCTTTACCATCTTAAAAAAGACCTAAAAGTCAAAGCCGTCATCCTTAAGCCTAGGCTTCTTAAGCATGTGCCACAGGATCCACAGCACTGGACAACAACTCTGGACAACAATGTTGTATTTTGGCCTATAACAGGGTGATATTTAACCGTTTGTTGAAGATGCTTTCCAAAAAAAAGTAGCTGCTACTCAGTTACATTGCTTCATGCAAACTCACAACTTTCATGAGGACTTCTGGTCTGGATTTAGAAAGCATCATAGTACTGAGAAACCATGAGCCAAGGTCATACCATTATCGCATATGATGAAGGACCAATCGCTGTTCTTGTCTTAATAGTCAAAGAGGTATTAAAGGGAACTGCACTGACGTGTCCCGATACAACTTTTTCTCTTCCGATACAATACCAATATTGAGTATTTGCCAATACAGATATCGATCCGATACAGTATCAGCACGAATCATACATATTTTTATCACTTATTTTGTAGTATGGAATGTTAGAAAAGGCAATTTATCATTAACTAATGGGTGTTACATACATTTTAACCTTAAACATAATGCTGGAGCAGATTCTGGAATCAGGGTTTGTATCGGAGTGCTTATATTGGAGATTTTAGATGCAGGCCAATATAATCCGATACTCGCTTTTTTGCTGATATAAGACCGATATCTGATATCAATATCGGATCAGGACACCCCCACTTCAAATTTGTTACCAGTCTGTCAAAGTCAATGATGAATATTCTACCCACCCTAAGGTTTGCACAAATGCGATAAAAGGAATACTCCAGTTTTTGGGATGTAAAAGATCCTTATCCTTAATCTAATTTCCAGCAGAATAGGATTTTCCGTTACTTGAAAGTGGAGATTTTTGCTATAACATGGGTGATACGTCTGAGCCATAAACACCATCAAAATACAAATATATGTGCTGTAAATATACAATTATTTAAGAGTGTGGTCTGTCAAAGTGCCCAGAAATAAGAGTTTGCTATGAAATGGTGCTATGTAAATAAAACTGAATTTACACAAATATGATGTTTTTCCTTGTCCCATACTACACCATTTGGGAAGAATCTCCAAGTTAGTTTTTTTTTTTTTCTGTTTTTTT
>CAESWR010001308.1:121471-133640 GCA_903171835.1 Mullus surmuletus
GTTCTTGGACAGATAAGGATACGCAAGAATAACTCCTTAGATGAAACAAAGATGTCTTTTTGACAACGTGCCAAGCCAATTGTTTTAACAGTGATACTTTTGGAAATTAGGGCTTTTGTACCTGTACTGTATTATATGTCACAGCAGTACAGGCAGATTTTATGGCAGTCTATACTATACGGAGAGAAACTGTGGAAGAGGAAGCGGGGAAGAGAAACTGCACTCCAGGTGTCAGTCACTTGACCTGATTATATAAGGACCACATCACATCAAACTTGCTACAACCAAATATTTCCTTCACAAGAAGTGAAAATTGCTTTGCTCTGTAGATCAAACTTTGACCATGGCTTGGCTTCACTGAGTATGTTAACATGATCGTAGTAGTGGCCAGACTATTGTGCAAGCCTGGCTAAAACTAGAGTTTTAACAGACATGTAAATAGCTTGGTTCAACTGAAAATAATTCAAAGTTCCTTAAATCAGACTATCTCACCTGACCAGTGAGGACAGCAATGTCTCTGGGAAGCATGCCTGTTGTATTCAAAGACATTGAGGGCAGAACTCATGGATACAAACACTACTTTCCCACCAAAGTGAACGTTAAGAAGAAAACCAGTGAGGAAAACAGGACGGAAGACTCTGGTCAACTGTGTTTTTTGCTACTTTGCACTTTTGTTGGCTTTTCATACCATACAGAGTGAATTATATCCGAGCTTTGATGGTATTCATATGAATTTAGCATTATCGCATAAATTAGCACGTTCACAGGGGTATGATGTTCTCAGTGGAGCCAATAAGAGCTGCCAATAAAAAAATAGTGTCAGTTGCAGAGATGTTTGAGATGCGACTAAATGCAGATTAGAGACTTTCCCAATGGGCTAGTGACATCTATCAAAACAGCAAATTATATCTCTATGTCAAACGCACTACGGACCATGGGCCAACTACGGCCCACTATCCATTTTTATTTGGCCGGTTTCAGATTTCAAAATTAAAATTGTGGCCCACATATTATATTTGGGTTTAACGGTATTGTACTTCCTAGTTTTAACACTTTGTAAGTACTTCTCAAACTGTTGGGCGCGCCCTACTGGTGGGGAATGGAGACATGACAGGTGGGGCATGATCAAGCGGCAACGTTATAGTTTATGCGTTGTGTCGCAGCAGAGGCTACGCAGATCCCTCAGAGTCACCAGACCCCTATGCAGACGCATTGACGTGCACCTCTCCAAAATGTAACCACATGTAACCACATGTCGCCACAACGCGTATCCGAGGGCTGGGATTGGTCCATGCAGTGGCACTCTGGTGCAGCCTGATGCAGCTTTTGTATTACGTACGTCTGACGTTTGACTTAAATCAACTAAATAACCCTAACAATCCCCCCTCATTGTTCACTGTGGCTGCTCTGATGTTACGTGTGTCCCGTCGGGGCTTCTTACAGTTTGGTACGTTCCACTCCGCTGCTGCAGTAACAGCTGATCGCCACAGGAGCCCTCCGCGTCAATGAAATGCGGAAGTACGAAATATTGCAATACCACCAGCGAGCGGTAGGGGCAGGTGGGGCTTGAAAATTCCCCCCTGTTCAAAGTGGGGAATGACTAAAAAAAGTTTGAGAAGCACTTGGTGGACCTACTGTCTTCAACAAGGTACCGTCTCCATAAAACATGCAATGGCCCTTTTCCACTACATGGTGCCAGCTCTACTCTACTCAGCATGGTAGCGGGTGTGTTTCCATTACAGAATAGTACCCTCTCAGGATAGCTGGTTGTCATAGAGGCACAGCGCGATTAGCCAGACGGCTAATGCTGTGTTTATACTGAGCAAAATCAATACAACGTCATCGCAATAAATGGCAGTGTCGCGTCACTTGAAGATATTCGGTCAGTCGACTTCTCTATATATTCTTGTGGTTTATGAAGGTGTACCATGAAAGTGTACCATTGCTCTCACATTAGCAATATTTCTATCCTGGCATAAGTCAAACTAAAATTTCAAATAGTACCAAAACTGTAAATCTCTTGAAAATACTATAAAATAAATCAGTGTTTCACTTCCTCCAGCCTACAAAAATAAAAAGGCAAACAGCAGGGACCACAGACTGACTGATGTACGCATGGGATGAGTCACTGTAGTGGCTCAACCATCTTCAATAAATACGTGAAGCCGGGCTCTCCTACTCAGGACCATGAGAAGTGAGTTTTGGTTAGGAGTGCTACCGGCATGATTGAACGATCTCTGAGTGGTGGGGCGATCTCTGGGCGGGGTGGAGGGGGGGGGGTTGCAGGGTGGGGGAGCGATTGGTCGCAACCATCGCATCTTGTGGGGGCAGGACACGCGTCAGTCCCGTTCACATCGGACGTGACTGCACACACGTTTTTCCCCATACCGGTGTTTTAAATGAAGCCGGCAGCTCTTTTAAGTCTACACTTTCCGTCACTCTCCTTCTTCAGTTGTTTTTGTAACTGCTTCTTCTTCTGACGCTAATCACGGTTGCTGGCAGCTTTTAGGCTCATTACCGCCACCTTGATTGCAGCAAGGACTCAACTTATTTTTTTTAATACTCACTCGGACGTATTCGCCGTATGACTGCGTGCACCGATCCGTGAAGCCCGTACCGAATACATATACAGTTACACCCCTAGTTAAGTGGTGACTCTGCAGCATTAGAGTGCAATTCTCAGGTAACATCAAATTGGTCCTGTTGAGATAAACTGATGGCAGATTTGAAAAAGTATTAAACTGCATTTTGTAACATAAAACCATTGTACTTTAATATTTATTTGAATGAGAGAATGATCTGTCAACATTTTGTGAAGACATTAATGCATTAGAAGTGAGGCAGTACACCTCATCTATCGTAACAGGCAGAGTCCTTCGTATATTTTTCTGTGTGTGGCCCTCAGGAAAAGAAGTTTACAGTTAAAGATAAGAAGATTTTTTCGAATATCATCTTCAAAAAGGCACAGTTTACAGCAGATCTTAGGTGTGTGTGCGATGATGAGAGGAGCTGTAATTTGTCCTGCACGTACATTTGTTTTTGTTTTTTTACAACCACACATGGAGAAAATTGCAGTTGTTAATCAGAAGCGTTATTCTTGTTCTTTGCTTCTTTTTCAAGGTTCGCACAGACTCTCGGGTTGTATTGTCTTGTCTGTGTAACTCTATAGCCAATACAGCCTCTGTTCATGTCAAACGGGTACTGTTCAGTAACACGACCACCTGGATAACATGTTCTCAGCTATACAACAGACACACATGCACAAATACCCCCTTCCTAACCCCATTTCAGTTGGGCCTACCTGGGTTTTATTTGGCCAACAGTAAACCGAAAGCCAATACAGGTGGAGAACAGTGAACCTACATTTTACCTAACTAGAGACAGTTTACAGATTACCTGCTTCAAATATTCCAGGCAAACAATATGCTACACTTGACACTACAACAACCCTGGGTCACTGTTTCTAAAACGTCCATTTCCCCTGAAGGTGACAGGTTGATGGCACATCGGGCTAAAATCACACAGAAGTAAAACAAACAAGTAAATTCACATTCAAGGTATATTTCAACTTTACAACACACATTGTTTTGTCTTATTCGGTTCTGTATGGAGTGGGACAAACTCATGTAGTGATCAAAGTTTCTTCAGCCTTTCATCTAGACTGTACGAGGACAGACATATCACCACACTTATTGACATGACTGAACAGAGTGCCCCTGTGTAACAAAGCAAAGTCACACAGATGTGGTTACAGAACCCAAGTTGGGTTCAACCTCCAACCTGAACTTCTCCAACCTGACTCCAGTCTCAACGATAGAATTTCTGTCATATGATTATAGTGAAGCAGTGAAAAAAATGTTCTTGCAATTGTTTTAGAATGGAAATCCCTGTTCACATTATGTACCTGCACATCCTTTAGAAAAACATTACTGGGTCATCAGAAACCCAATCACAGAGAATTAAAAGTTAAAAGAGAAACTTCAATATAAAATTGCTGAGCTCAAATGTCTTGTTTTCTGAGTTCATTCATATCTTTCACAATGTGGAACCATTGAGATTTGCTCAAATCTTTAAAAGGAAGAAAAGGAGTTTAAGTAAAAAAAAAAAAAAGAGAACAGTGATGGACCTTATCTCAAGGGGATATTCGATTTAAAAAAAAAAACAACAACAAAAAAACACCCATTGCTCTCAAAGTAGACTCAAAGTAGACCAATAAGGGGTTGTCAAGAAACACCCATGACTCTAAACATTTGACCTGACTACAACCAAAAGAACAAAAAGCAGGGCTGTGGTGCTCGACCCTCCCCAATCTGATATACTATCTTACCTGTTGCCCCCCACCCTCCCTCGACTGGCCTCCAACCCCCCCCCAAATATGAAATGATGTCAGAAATGTCTTGTATGACCACATCAGCCTTCCACCAAAGGAATGTCATCTGACGTCATGTATTCGGTATCAGATTACTCCTCTTTTTCTCGGCCTCTGAGAAAAAAAAGTGTAAGCGTGTGATGTGTTTTTCTTTTCCCTCCCCCTCGTCTATATTCTCCAACGTGCCCACTGGATCCAGAGTCCACAGCGGGGAGATCTCAAAGCCCACTTGTAACGCCAGCGACCACTCTCTTCACGGCGAAAAAAAAAAAAAGCATGGATACTTCATCTGTAATCTGGTTAAACACACACATATGGACAAAGTATCTTTAAAAAATATTCCGACGTGCCTTTTCTGCATCTTTGCGTATAACAGTCTTGTTGTTAAATGATCTTTTTGGGGTTGCTGCGTCACAGGCGAATGGATAGACCATTTAAAAAAAGACGACCAATTTTTTTTATTTTCCACGTCTGCATCGGAGGCTGAAGGGAGATTTGTCTTCCCTGCACAAATAGACACGTAGTCGTTTTTGAGAGGGGAGAGAGAGGGAGGGAGAGGGGGAGGGAGAGGGAGGAGGGGGGGGGGGGGGCTGGAAGGAATGCTAGGATATGCTGGAGTTGAGACATTTTTTGCTCCAAAGGCCATTTTTCCTGCATCCTGCATGTTCATGCAACCATCGCGCACTCTAAACTATTTCTAAAGTTATCCAACGCGCCAAAATGGTCGATTTAAGGATTTCGCAAGTCCCCGCGTCAAATCTGACTGTCTCAGCATCTTCCGATCAAAGTTATTTTCCTACTTATCAAAGCGCCCGTTTGACGCTAGCGAGCGAATACAACACGTCCGACTGAGCCCGGGACGAAAGCCTGAGACGAGCCATGTATAAATAAGCAGAAGAAGACAGTTTTCCTACTGCTGCGCTCTCACTCCATTCGAGGTCCTCGGAGACAAAAACACATTCTTTGGTGAAAGCGGAGAAATCGGGACCGCGGAAACCTGGTTCGAAGCAGACGCGTCCACTTGAGAGTGGCGGAGGAAGGCGACGATCCACGCCGCGGCGCCTCTCCTCGTCGTTTCCTAAATAGAGGAAAATGCCTAAAAAGTTTGGAGTTACTCCCGTCGCAGCAGTAAAGCGGTTTTCCTCTTTCCTTCGCGCTGGCCAAGTGGCCCAGACTGCCGGCGTCAGCGCTCAGCTCCCCGAGACCACTCACGCACACGCACTTAGAAAACTTTTCCAACATCGGCATCATGGCACCGCGCTCTTTACTTTACAGTCGCTACCGTTGGAAAAGACGAAAGAAACTCACCTCGCTGCAATAAAATAATCTTTAGACAGTCGATGCTGCGTGTTCTTTTCTTCTTCTTTTTTTTTTTTTTTTAAATTCCCAGGCACGGGTCTTGCCTGTCTGCTGGCGCGGCGCGACACGTACTGGGAGACTCCGCCATGTCAATCAAAAATCGACGCACATGGAGGTCAGAGCCCGCCTCCATTTTACCGTAATACAGGGTGCGCACTGGAAAAAGGGGGGAGAAAAGCAGAAGGAAGTTTGAGCCTTGACTTGGTGAAAAAGCGATAGACACCGCAGTGATTTCTGAAGAATGTTTGATAAATGATACTTGTAACCAATTAGATTTAAAATGTATCGATAGTTGTGAGGGATTTCTTGTCTGACTAATCCAGTTTACCGTATCTTGTTGTGTTGTAAGACCTGACATATCCAGGGGTTTTGTCAGGTTGACAAGTACACAAACTGTTCTGCAAATAAAATCATTGCCAAAACAAGATTTTTCTGGCTGACATTTATTTTTCATGATGATTTCGATTATCTTTATACTGACTTCAGATACTTGCTAATAATTGTCTCAACATGTCACCAATAAGAAATGTATTTGAGTATAGTGTAGCGCAAAAATAGATAAAGACTCAAAACGATTTTAGGGATGAAGGATTGTTTTCTGTAGAAGCAACTTATCAGGAAAGGAGCTATCTGTATAGTTTATCAGTGTGATAAGTGAATCAAAGTTTTACCACTAAAATAGCTAAAACAACTGGCTGAGGACCTCTTGTGACACAGAGAGAGATGCCAGCATGTAATATCTGAGGCTTAGGGGCACATACTGACAGTGTAGCAGTGCCAAACATATAATTAGAATCTACAAAAATATTGTAATCTATATTATTCATTAGTTCTACTACACATCTCCCTCTCTCTCTCTCTCTCTACACATCTTTGTCCTCGAAACATGTATGTACAAAAACACAGAGACCTCAAGAGCCAAACATCAGTAGATATTTTGAAAACAGATTAATGAATCATCTAGGCATTCACTATTGATATTTTTCCTTATCATATATATTATCTATAATATATCTATCTATAATTATCTATATATATTTATCTTATTTTATCTATTTAGAGAGCCACACTATTGCAAATGCAGCACCTTGTAATCTTTCGAAAATGGATCGAAGTATAATGGGAATGGGAAGACAATAGTGAAGCACTCTTTAGTGAGCCTGTAAATGGGCTTAAAGAGATTCAAAGTACTATAGATTGTACATGTCTTCTCTCACCCATTCGCACACACATTCACACACTGATGGAGAAGGCTGTCATGCATTGTGACAACCAGTCACGGGTTCTGTGTCTTTCACTTTGAGCTTTGATATGAGCTTTCGAGGCTCTGGGATCAAACCTGTAACCCTCTAGTAATGTTTTTTTTTCCCCCCACAGTTTTACTTTAAGTGGATTACAGTTTGAAGAGGCATAAGCTGTCAAAATGCTATTTTACAAAACCAAGATAAGGGATGAAGCTGCGATATGGTGGGTTTTTTCTTAAAGCTGAATTCAGCCCCTGTAGCATTATCGATGCCTAAATTATTATAGGTTGGGCGCCAGGCTGAAGGCTAACTTCCCCTCCAGCTAATAATATATACCAACAATTACAGAAACAAAGTTATATTCAAACCAGCTAAATAAAAAACAACAAATGATTCAGCCAGAAATTATAAACAAGCTATGCAATTATCAAGATAAATGAAGGATAACCAATCGATATAAAGAAATGATAGTACACAGCATCAACAGAAAACATTTAAACATTAATATCAACAAGAGAAGAATCTTAAGGTGTGAGGAGATGTGTGGAGAAGTGCGGTGTGTGTACTATGGAATGTATCGAAAGTCCAGTTCAGTTCGGGCGGGGGGCTGAAGGGTGGTAGTGTGTGTGTACGCGTGTGTGTGAGGGTCCACTTGACTTTAGGCAGGGGTCAGAAAGGTGGGGTCAGAAAGGGGCAGTGGCGATATGTGTGTGTGGCAAGCCAGGAGAGTTGAGTGGGGAAGAGGACCAGAACTTAGCTGTAGATGTTGCGGAGAAGGGTTGTGGTGGAAAGTTGAAGTCCACTATCTACAGCTATGGCAGAAAAGGAGGATAAAAAGGAAGGTTTCAGCCTCCCTCCTTCTTGTTCAATTGGTGCAGCACTGCCACTGCTCTTTGCTGTCCTCGGGGGTTCTTTCACCATGTCCCTTCTCCCCATCTTCTTTTGCTTAGATGTTCCTCAGTTCTTCTGACCCCCTTTTTTATACTCTTGCTCCTCTCCACCCAACTCTGCCCTTTCATAATCTCTGCCTCTTATTTTCAGGCTAACTGCCACCTTTATCACCTCCAGGTGCGCCCGATTAACCAACCTTTCCCTCGCCCTGCTCACGTAGCAGAATCAATCTGTCTGTCTGTCTGCCTGTCTTTGTATGTCTCATGCCACACCACAAGTTGGTTGCATATCAGCAGGCAGGGGTACACCGGTGCAGTGGTCATTGAGTAGTTATCCCCTGCTAATAAAATGGCAGCGACAGCAGCAGCATCATTATAAACACTCACATAAAGGTAACATGGTGTATAAAGGATAACAGCTTTGGCCCGTGGATACCAAGACCCAAACAAGTTGTTTGTTCTTGCCTGAACCGGCCAAACTAAGTCAATCTGGCAGAAATCTGATGGTCAGCTCCGGGGCAGCTAGTCATGTTAATGTTTAAAGGAAGAAGCCAAGTTGATCCCGAACATGTCTCCAGCCACTAAGACCCTTCAGATACCGATTAATTTGCCCGGTACTATTGCAGTGCAGCAGCACTAATTTGGCCTTGATTTTCTTTGCAGACTTTGTCAAGTATAGAATATTGAAGTATACCATAATAGGACCCAATACATGAAAATCACATTTTTCCTGGTTATTGTCTATAAACTTTAGTCAGCCCTACACAAACAAGATCTGATGATAATTTTAGTCAAATCAACTTCATTCAATTTTGTCCTCACCAACTCAGCCGACCTTTAAATGTGACATTTCAGTTTATGTGTGTGTGAGTGACCTGACATCACCAAGACACAGAGGCAGAAGTAAAAGTTTCTAAGGAAGTAGGAGAGGTGGCTCACCATGCTCACCAGCAGAGATTGCTAATGCCATTGTCATATCCCAAAGGAAAATATATTATCATTCTATCAGATAAAAAATTAGCTGATCTATTTTTTCCAACAACACATTTCTCAAACCTGTACATTTTTCTAACTTGGGACACAACGATGTTGTAGACTCATTCAACACATCTTAATATTTTGAATAGCAGGTGAAGAGTCTTTTGATGTAGCCTGCGGCGGTTCGCAGTCGACACTATAAGATATCACCTGTTCAATGAGACTCTTGAATGATTATTTTCTATTTTCTATTAGTTTTGACTGGATTTCTAAGTGCATTTGCAAGCAAATTATCAGACATGAAGTCACAAACACGTGGTTGTGTCAGTGTATACATGTGTAAATTGTCTTGGGGGTGTGTTGTCCTGGCTGATCCTGCTATCATCTGCCCCGAGTGTGAGAGGCAATTTAAGAGCTTTTCCTTCTACCAGACCCCTTAGTCATCACAGAAGTGGACAACTCTCTATACTATGTTGCTCCTAGTATGTTCGGAGTATTGGTGTATAAGGTGCTGCATTGTTCATATTTCACATAAAGCACCTCAGAGACTACACCTGTCTTATTCATATTTTATAAGATTTGCTTTGAACTGAAATTGAGAAGATGAAGATAACTATACAAGTGATTTATTGAGGACATTTTTAATGTGAATCGTGTAAAAAGGGGAGAGATTGGGAAACAAGGAGGACTTTACCCTGTATATCACAGCCGGGTCTACATAACCACCAGATGCTAATTCAGCCCAGCTTCTCTCTGTTTCTATTTCGCTCTCTGTTTCTCTTTTTTTCTTACTATGTCACTTTCTCTTTCTTTGTCTCTGTCTTTGTCTCACTCGTCTGGTCCCTCCCTCTCAGATTTTTTTCCCTCTGAATTTCTTTAAAGGAAAGCCTACCCCATAATCATGCACACTTAGATGACCAGAGGTCTTTGAAGAGAGTGGAATGTTGCTAGCCATATGACAGTATAAACTCTGTATCCTTGCAGCAAAAGAGAGCGGAAAAAAAAGATTGTTGGCTGTCAACTTTCTTGCCGTTATATCATGGCCTTGATGTACTCTTGCAAGATATGTGTGTCTTTATATATCCCTTTCTGCGTGTGTGTTGTGTCTACCGCCTAGTGTGTTTGCATGTTCACTGAAATATAGGTCTGGGGGACCAAGACACAGGTGATAATGGGCAGCAGAAAGGAGCTGAAAAGAACATGATAGTAGTACGTGAGTATGTGAGTGCGTCTTCGTTTGCGCATGTGAGGTTCTTCCTCTCATAGATGTGAAGTTGGAATTTGGCTCATTGTGAGTTCAAAGCAGTCAACCCAAAGCTCTCTGCACACTGACAAGAGCAGACATGTCCTTATATTTCTATCTCCCTCTGTGTCTTTTACGCACCGCCCCCAACCCCATTTTCATTTTTTCCTAGAAATTGTATGTGCATGCCCTTTATGGAGGGATTGGTTCTTTCACAGCTCTCCAAAATGCTGAATATACTGTAGATATATGAAATACTTAATTAGACATGAATATTCAGGAAATTCCTCAATACGAAGCACTCCATCAGTGGAATACATTCAACTAATCTTTCAGGATTTATGTGATTTGTTTGTTTGCTGGGTAGGCGGGTGGTGGTGGTGTGTGTGTGTGTTGTGTGTGTGGGTGGGTGTGGGGGGGTGCAGGGGTGCCGCCAGGTATTTTGGGCCCTATTAAAAAATATCACATTGGGCCCCATCACCGAAGGCCACAAGAACTCTGTGCAACACAGACCCCCTTCAATAATGCTAACTGACATGCCATGTTGCTCACCTTCTTGTAGGGGTTCATTGGATTTTACTTAGTTGTGGGGAGACAGTGCACCTGGTGACATATCAGGTGCTGAGACTGGTAGGGAGGGCAGGGAAACCCATGAACTCAACCGAAGTTCATCTCATTGTGGACATCAAACTAGCAAACAGCTTGATTTCAACCACTCAAAGACTATATCAAACTTTCCACCGCTCAGCTAAAAATGGCATGTGTCACGGCACCCCCCCTGTCCCCCCCCCCTCCCCCCATCAAGACTTCGTGCCTCTCCAGGCTTGATGCCCGGGCACGTGCCCAGTTGCCCATATGGTTAATCCGGGCATGCTCCTGGCATCCAATTAAATGTATCACATCCTAATTCTGACTTTGGTGGTATTTGCCAGTAACAGAGGCCAAAACAGCACTACTGGTCATAGCACTGTAATCTGCTGTGCCCCTCACCCATCCTTATGTGTCCCACCTCTCCTTGATTTTAATGCACCGTAGCTAGCTGTGGTTATCGCCTCTATTGCATGCTTGCATGCTTGCATGCAACATCCCTGTTTAACTCAGCCTACATGCGGACAAAAAAAGTGTAATCGATCATAAAAGACATTTGTCAGATGCAGTGAAAGAAATTCTATTGCGAGCTTCAACCTTGGATGCTTTCAATATATCTCATATCATTGTTGACTTGTAATAAGAGCACTTAAACCTAATCAGTGCTTATCTCTTGCTGTCAATTAGTTATCTGCCATTTTGTAAAAAGCAATGAAAAATCTATTTGCATAAACTTTGAAGAAATATCTACTACCAAACCATGTTTCTTAGAGAACATTACATTAAGAAATTATAATGTAACCATATGCCATTAAGTGACTTAGACTCCATACAATATTTCAAGACTATAAAACAGTATATAGTGGAATAGTAAGCTACTGTATTTAAAACACTGGTACTGATTTGAAATCTCTAGACTTTGGGGCCATCTGGTGGCAGTGTCAAAAAGAAAGATATTGCAGATCACATTGAAAACCTCTGGCAGGGTGATATTTCGTTTGCGTCATGCCTTGGATCTGTGGTATATCTGCATCAAGAAACACCTAATTATAAATTCTTCCAAGCACATGTCTGTCTTTTTGATAGGTTCCAGTTCACTCCTTTCTGGCCTGCATTATCAAAAGTTTAAGGTCGCTGACATATTTCTTGGTCTCTGTATTTCTATCTTTGATGAAATGAGTTGTTTCCAGTTACTTTGTTGCTCCTGTCTGTGTGTTTCCAGCCAGCTTCATGTGAAGATCACACTGACCTGGGGCCTCATGTATGAACGCCGTTTACACAAGAAAAAGGTTCGGAGGTCACGATGGGATGTATCAATCCTGAAAAGTTCGTCGATTCTTGCCCCTGTCACGGCAGCTTCGGGGGTGCCGTAGAAGTTTGCGTGAAGACTGATTCTGCACTTTGGTCCGTTGGCGACACTGTGTGGCGATGTTTGGTGACCAATGCAGGACTGGGACGAGGAAGTGGCTCGGGGAATTTACGATCAGACCGGGGGGGG
>CAESWR010001308.1:136041-160669 GCA_903171835.1 Mullus surmuletus
TCCCACTCATATTTATTTTTTTTTTTATACTGACGCGACAGGCTGCCAAACAAAACCCTTTGTTTCTCCTCCACCTCCCCCACCAGCACCTCCAGCGCACACGCCGTCGTCTTCTTTTTCTATTTAGATAAAATTGCATATGTATACGTGGGCGTAACGAGGGCGGCCCCGGCCACGCGCTCAATTCCACGCTGAGTATAAACGAAAATCAGTTTAGTATTCAGCGAGTTATGATTTATTGAATGTGCTGACACTTCTTTGCGCCTGTCAAACAGATGACACTGAGTGGAGCAGTTGACTGGACTAAAGGCCGCCCCTCGACTCGTCAGTGCCGATAGGTAGTAGCGGTCGATGCGGCGTATACTCTTCATTATGTCTATGGGTGTTCGCTATCAGGGCAGCGGAAGTCAAAGTCAGCTTTATTGTCAATTTCTTCACATGTGCCAGACATCCAAAGCAATCGAAATTATGTTTCTCGCTATCCCACGGTGAAGACGAGACATGTAGACAGTAAGTGCACAACAGACTAAAGCTAAAGAAACTAGAGCTACTTGAAAACTAAACTACCCCAAAACACACGTGTGACATAGACAATAAAACAGTGATTTAAGTAAGGTGTAATTGAAAGTGCCCAGTGGATATTAAAATAACAGTAACATTAAATAAGAGAAAAAAAAGAATAGCAGCATGTATTGTCTTTATGAGGTACAGTAGTGATGTAATATTAAGAAAAAAAAAATATATATATAGTAGTGCAAAAGACAGTTTAGCAGCTGTGGTTTTCTTCAGTGTGCAAGTGGCATTTAGTGCAAAGTCAGTTTAGGGTTTTTCTGGAGCCTGGTGGGTGGAGCTGAGGTAGAGAGGGTGAGGGGGGGGGGAGAGTTGGAGCACAAACCAAATTCACCCCACAGCCTGGTGGGTGAAGCTGTGAGTCTGGAGGTACAGGAACGGAGGCTTCTGTACCTCCTCCCAGAGGGCAATCGAGACTGAACAGGTTGTGTGCAGTGTGACTTGATGGAGGAGCACTTGCCCGCTTGAGTTTGCGCAGGAAGTAGAGGCACTGCTGGGCTTTCTTTGCCACTGATGTGGTATTGTTTGTCCAGGAGAGGTCTTCACTGATGTCCACCCCCAGGAATTTGGTGCTGCTCACTCTCTCCACAGCAGCACCGTCGATGGTCAGTGGCGGGTGTTGGGTGTGGCCTCTTTGGAGGTCAACAACAACCTCCTTGGTCTTGTTGATATTCAGCAGGAGGTTGTTGTTTCTGCACCACGTGCGCAGAAGGTTGAGTTCCTCCCTGTAGTGAGTCTCATCGCCCTTGGTGATGAGGCCCACCAGCGTTGTGTCGTCTGCTAACTTCACTATGTGATTGCTGCTGTAGGTTGGTGAGCAGTCGTGCGTCAGCAGGGTGAAGAGCAGGGGACTGAGCACACAGCCTTGGGGGGCCCCTGTGCTCAGTGTGATGCTGCTCGAGGTGTTGTTGCCGACACGTACAGTTTGTGGCCTTTCACTGAGGAAGTCCAGCAGCCAGTAGCAGAGGGGGGGGCTGAGCCCCAGTTTGACCAGCTTGTGGATAAGCTGCTGTGGTATGATGGTGTTGAATGCTGAGCTGAAGTCTATGAACAGCATTCTTACATACGAGTCTTTTTTGTCCAGGTGAGTGAGGGCTGGGTGGAGGGCAGAGCAGATTGCATCCTCTGTGGATCGTTTTGCTCCGTATGCAAACTGGTAGGGGTCCAGGGGGTCCACTCATATACTCACATACACAAACTAATAACAAAAGCGGTCACCCCAGGTGCCACCCTGCTCATAAAGAGCAAGTAAGGGATTAGTGTCTTGCTGAAGGACACTTCTCTGCAGTCACAACATTGCTAAACTACCTACTGAGCCATGCCACCCCCATGTGATGCATATATGTGTATGATTGAAGCAGAATGTACTGTATGTGGGTAACTACAAAGTATCTTGAAGACTGATTAAATATTCATAAACATCTTTATTTGAACTTCAGACAAAAGCAGCATATACTAGAAGAAATGAGAGAGAAGGATCAAAAGGACAGACAGAGGAAAGGAATACTGAAATAAATAAAGACCATGCCTTTACGGTAACCACAAGGGCATTTCAGGGCATCTCTGTCAACTCAAGTATCCTCCGTAAAGAGTTTCATCAAGGTAAAGCCCCCCCAGCCCCTACAATCTGTCACAGTACAGATGTGGTTTATATTCAAAGTCCTGCATGGCTTCACTCCTTGTTTGATACTGCATGTATGAGCACCAGGGCACTTTGCATAGAGCCAGAAAGTTGATCAGAGATGTTCCATCCCAGTTCTTCTTAAACACTGTGTCAACAAGTGTCCGTGTTTCTTTGTGATTTCATGTCCCCAGATTTTGTGATTGTCATGTTGGTGGTGCTTCAGTCCATTCCTCCAGAGGATTCCATATCTTTCTGCAAATGAAATAAATGGTGTATCTAAACATATGAACATACACACATTTAACATAATTTAACCCAATTCTGAGCCACACAGTGGCACAGAAATACAAACAAACAAAGTACATACAAAATGAGAGCCGTTCCATCTATAATGGCTTCATATTACTGTTATAATATACAAATTAAGTTTAATACATGGACTGGACCATTTACAATGGCTATAAAGCAAAAAACGATAAACCGAAGGTGCTTGCAGCTGGTATGAAGCCCGAGCTTCTTCTCCCTTTCAATGGCAATTGCTGTGTGTATGTGTACAGTAGAAGAATGTGTGTTTAGAGTCAGTGCCAGTAAAGGAAGGAATATGTCGATTAATCTAAAATGACTGAGGACAATAGCTTGTAGCAGACCGGGAAAAAAAATCCCAGCAGGCTGCCCATTTTTGAAAGGAAAAGGATTTGTCAGAGCAGAGCTGTGGTTGGGCCAGCAGAGGTGTGGGTGTCAAAGTGGAGGTGTGGGTGCCACAGTGGAGCTGAGCATCCTAAAAGCAGAGAGGCTGGTGCAATTAACTGCTTACACCTGTGTTGTGGGGGAAGAGTATGAAGACAGTATGGATGCAGATGAAGTCTGAAAAATGTTTGTCCATGTACTGAATAATATTTGCAAGGAAAAATGTTGGATGTGCTTAGTAAAACGCTGATATACCTCAAAATCTCCACATCTTCTCACATTCAAATCACACTCCTCCAATAAATTGGCCCACTCTCCCAGAAACACCTTAACCTCCACTCACCAAACCCATATCCCTGATTGCCAATTTTAGTCAAGCCTGGACTCTCGCTCTATCAAGATTGAAATTGCTCGTCTGACACCAAATTGATATCAATAAAGTTGAATTACTAATTGTAATAGTTAAACTTATTATAGGCCTTCAGTTCTTCTACAGGCTGTCCCATTCCTAATTCAAAGCACAAGCACCCAAGGTGTACATGACCTCAGGAATCCCTCCCCGTTCCATTGAGTACTACACATGAAAGCCTGAAACTGAGAATTCCATATCTCATGCTCCCAAATCCAACTAATCTGTGAGTAGAGTGATTATAAACTAAAAAAAAAAAAGAGCTTCTAGCCATTCTAGTGTGTGCAGTGTATGCACATGCACATCCCTGTAAGAGCAGCCCAATAATTAAAGACTCAGTTCACCCAAATTAAAAAGATATTAAAAAGTCAGTTCCCCCTTGATATACCAATTCATGCAAATATTTTGGCGGGGGTTCTCACACAGGTTTTAAGACAGTGGTCTCTTAAATGTATGCCTCCACTCCATCACAATTCATTCATATACACTTTCAAAGGATATTTCCACTTCTAAGACTATCTACACTACTGCTACTACCACTCTTGCTGTGAGAACCCTTGAAAAATCTGGGTGAACTGAGCCTTTAAAGGAATCCTTAGCTGTGGCTTTTGTACATCGTATCAGTATGATGGGAGAATGGACTGCAGCGGCAATTCAGTAAATTAGATTTGTAAGCAGATTGACTATCTCAATCACAAACCACAACAATACAAAACAAAATATCACTGGCAAGGATGTGGAAAATGTGCAAGTTATGCTGTATGATATATGCACAAGATTAATTAGACTGTGTTCATGCACATTTATTGCATTATTACAAATGTTATCTATGTGTTGGAAATGTATGGGCAACTCTACCAGAGAGTTTGATAAATCTACATCATTCGCATAATTTTATGTGCATATCTCTCACTGTGGTCTGGTGATGAATAATTTCACTGAGATGCCGGGCCAGAAAGTCCAAGTCCAAGTAGATTTGTTACAGGGCTTACGAATGATTGCATAAGGATTCTGGAGGTGGGGCGCTGCTAATGCTGCATTAAAAATAGCAGGCTGCACCATGAGCTGAACTCCTTCATGAAATTGTTATCGAGCCATTAAGACAGCAATGGCACATGGGATACCAGAATGGCCATAGAAAGTTGCTGGTGGTGGATGACTGAGAATATCCACAGATATGTGCTGGTGTAGCCATTTAAACTCTGACATGATTTTCCCATCAAGGGACAAGAGACTTTAGCATTTTCTTTTTCAATGATTAGAGAAAAGCTGAACAAGCAGCAGGTTTCTGATAACAGTGTCTGTCACATAACCTAATGGAGCTGCTGGGCTGTGAGTTTTCAGTGGCATCGCCTCAAACACTTCTGTGTACCTGGCAGTCTTCTTGTCCCTCTACCTTTCACACAACAATTGAAAGTTTAGGTGATTGTCTTCTGTTAGCAGTAAATACTTCACAATGCATTAAATGCATTTGCATTTGTTTTATAGTAAAGTTTTTTTTCTTTATCTTAATGTGCTTATCAAACAATTCTTCCCCATTATTGGCCTCAATTCCTCAGTGATATCGTTCTTTATGTGTTATTGCACCGGCACAATATTGTACTGGTGTACGTCACACACGGACAGACAATGAGTGATCAGTCTGTTTGTCTGTCTGTTTGAAACTTGGGACTCATCATAAGACAGTTGCCAGAATAAGAATTCTTATCACATCCATTTTTAATGAATCCATTCCAAAGGACCCTCTAACGCTTGGTTCCAGTCTGTTTTCCAGAGAGAGAGGCCCAGGAATTCCAGAAAATCAATTCTATGCCGACAGGTCTGATATGACCAGCTTTTCAACTTTATTTCCGATCTCTCCGGGAACTTGAAGCTCCTCAGATTCATAGTCCTCATCGAATGACCTGGGAACAAATCAGACGTGTTCAAAGGTTAGATGCTGTTGCTTACAAAACAGGTGTAAAATCTTCCGGTAAAGTCCCACTAAGCCACAATTTAAACTCAAAACAATCATTCATTAATCTTTTTGATGGAACACTGGCTTAGCATGGCTCAGTAGGTAAAGTGTCCCACTTATAACCGGAGGATTACCAAAATGTCTTTGAGCAAAACACTGAACCCTTAACCAACAGGTTGGAACCACTCAACCATTCCACCAAAACTCTTTGGTAACACATCAACTGAAGTTGATCATTACTTCATGCAAAGGAATCTTGAAAGAAGCACATATGACAACACAGGCCCCTGTTGACATATGATGTTCAGCAAAAGATATTGCTGCTTAAAGAAACATAACATTTTAATCTCACTGAAAAAATGGACATGCACATATTGGAAATGCAGTTTGGCATACGTATGTGTAGGATATACCCTTCATGAAGCTGTTCATTTGCAGTCTCCTCTGCTACCAGTATCTCATATTCTTCTGAGGCATACTTATCCCAGTCAGATGGCTCTGGACCTTCACTATCAATGTCCTGAAAAACCAAATGAACACCACAAAAACATATTATAACGTTATTGCCAAAAACATTAAAAAAATTAATCATGACAATTTTCAGTTCTCCCTTTCAAACTGTTAGCTCCTACATTATCATCCAAAGTTATGTATGGTAGATGCTGATTCACACCTTTTGCACAGCAAATGGGTCTCTCTGTTCGTGGTCCAGGTATTTCTCCAGGTTGAAGAAGGTGTCAAAGAATATGTGGGCCATCCGGCAGCGCTTTAAATCACAGAGGGCTATCTTACCTGGAGAACACACCCATGCATTAAATTATATTATATGGCTTTGGAATTGAGATTAAAAAGGGAGGCTCTAACCAGCAGTCTCAGGTTTGACCAGGTCAAGCATCTGACAGAGCAAATCCTGGAAGGGCAGAGGCTCGATGCCCATCCGCTCCATTCTTTCACATTGTTCTTCATAGAAAAACTCCAACTCAAACATGGACAGAACGCCATCACCATCAATATCCATGCAGCGGTACCAGTACTCTATACTGGAGAGACACATGAAAGATGCTTATTGTCCAAGGGAAAAAACTCTTGCAAGTTGCATTTGCAAATGGAAAGTGTTAGAATCTGGCTAGGATGTGATAAATGTATTCATCATCTTGACACGTCTTACCTGGTGGGATTTTTCTTGTCTTCCTCAGAAATAAGGAACCACACAAACTCAGCATAGCTCATCCTCCCCTCTCTCTGTACAGCGTTACCCCTGGTAACAAGAGACAAAACATTCACACCCAATACTGTTAACATGGTGAAGAAATCAGCTCTTCTGTGTTTGTTTTTATGCTTTTCCGCACTTACCGGGTAACAGCTCCTGAAAATAGTCTCTCAATGATCCTGTTTGAGGATGCTGTCAAGAGAGAGAATGTGGGAAAAAAAAGCGAATGAGATTTACACAGTGATAGAGACAACTGGATAGAAATCGTTATCAAGCATTTGGACACAGCCGCTTAAGTGAGTACTGAATCATTCAATAAAATTATATTTTTCAAGTACACATGGAATGCATATCACTGAAATCATATTTAACACATGAAAAAACACAAAAAACAACCCAATATCAATTAATTTAAATCTAATGTGCTGTTTTATATAGAAATGATCTTCCTTTTCTTTGATGCCCCTTATGATTATTCATTAATGGGACAGGGACTCATCAAAGGTTCTTCTCACCATGATCGTTGTATCTTGCTAGGTCTTTGTGGTCTATGTAGAGATCATGGTCAGTGTCAAGCTCCCAGAATTTGCAGTAGATGACATAGAAGTGTTCGTAGGAGAAGTAATCTGTGATCTGGTTTATGTCATCCTCCTCCTCCAGTAGGGCTAGGGTCTGTAGGAAGTTGCTCCTGCGCAGCTCCGTTACGGTGATGCGGCCTGTCCATGTCCGGTTGACAACGTAGAATATCCTCTGGATAACCTGCATTAAAGTAATAAACACCATCCTTTTAATATTAGCATGACCTAATTAATCAACAAAAAAGGGGCCTTATGTAGAATGAAATATTTTGAAAGAGCATGAGCCACTGTGCTGGGCCTAAGAGATTAGATTGTGCAGTAATAATAAAACTCAAAGCTACATTCACAATGACCACATAATACAGCTAGAAAATAAATACATCATAAGAAGACTGGACAAGATAAAGCAAGTATTACTGTGTATCTTGCTTGATGACATTTCGGAAAAGCTTTTTTTTGCATCCCCGTGACCCTGTTTAGGATTGTGAATGGCTAATAAATGGATGGATGGATTGGGGCACTCATAAGGGATTTGTAAACACTCTTATTATGTTATGATTAAATATAACAACAGAAGGCTTAAAACCAATATTTTTCCTCAGTTATCAAATGATAATAATGACTGCATTCTAATTGAGCAGAGTAGTACCCATTTCCTGATACATGTACCTCCCAGGCCAACTGGTGTGTCATGTCATGTGTCCGCCTGCCTGTGATGAAGGAAGTGCCTTAATATGGGCATGTGAAGGGCTGAAGCCAGTGCTGGAGCAGGCTGTAGGGGGCATCAGTGTTTCCATGATGTCATTACAAGCTGATGAGCACAGTTCTCTCCTCATCTCTCCTACAAAGAAACCTCTCAACTTCTCTACATTGTGCCACAGCTGTTCCAAATCACGTTCAAATATGAACACACATACATAATTGCAAAGAAGCAGTGTTGCTGACAACACAAAGAATAAATTGTGCTATCTATAGCTCAATCCCACACAAGTTCCAATAAAACTAAAATCCTGCCGCTGATTGCAAGATATGGTGGAGGGGTGAAGGAAGGGGCTTTTAATTGAAGATTTTAGGCTGGGCTTGACAGGCAGCTACAACACACTGCAGAGGGGTCAGGGTGAAGAGGGAGAGTGCCCCCAGAACAAGGGCACATACTACCTACCATTACCTCATTTGCCCAGGTGGTCGAGGCTGCCATGCAAAGTGCTCAAGAGCAGTTAGGGGTTCAATGTCTTGCTCAAAGACACTTCGATGTGATCTATTCAGACAGGAGGATCAACCAGTAACCCTCCAGCTAAAAGACAGCCTGTCTACTGACTGAGCCATGCTGCTCCCGTAATATAAGTAAATGGAAAGTTTGAGGGTCAGAGGGGTGTATTAATGCAGTTTTATAGTGATAATAATAATAATTATAATCGATGGGATGACACTTTCAATTTGTTTTGGTGAGGCTTTGCTGATTGTTCTAGCAATGTTTGTAGAACTCAGCAAGGAAGCCATTAGATCCTGGAGATTTATTGATAGATATAGATAGATTGACTCGTAATAATAATAAGGTGTATTAGTAAATCTGACTACTCATTTTAGTTGATCTCCATGTTGCTTGGAGCTGTTTTGTTAAAAAATCGTTTATAGCTAAATGTCAGAAGGAGTGATATTTTCCCCTCTAGCAGCACACAATACACATCATTTAACACCTCTGAGACGGTGACAAAAAACCATGAAACTATTTCTGAAATTGCAGACAAGTGTTATCATGGCTGAAATGAAATTCAACTGAGGGTGCCAAGTCTGGTGATCCATTAAAAGGTTCAATCCCATTTCAACAACATCATGGGAAGTCTCCACCTTCATTTAAGAAAAATCTTCCTGTCCTGGTTTTTATTTGATATATATAAATTGCATTGTTTTTCTCCCATGCTGCAGTATGAATTAGTCCACCCCAAAAACAATAAAATAAATAAGTTGAATAGGTACAAAGGAGGGTAGCGATATGTTGGTAGTTTTGCATAGTAGGCACATAATGACAGAAAACCATTAGTATTTTTATCTTGCCAATTACCGTAGTGATGTAGCGGGAATGGAATTCAGGGGCATCCTTCAAAAATGTGAGCCCAGGGTGTGTATCCACTATGTCCTAAACAGACAAACACAAAAAGAGAAATGGCTGAAAATAATGTAGATGGTTCCTGGAAGAGCTGGGATGTTTTATTTTGTTCCATAAGCTCACATAATACTTTCCCAAATAGCCCTTCATACGCATTTATTATCCAGAGAGCAGAGTAGAGAAAGAATGTTGAAGACCTAAAGCAGCACACCTTTGTCACTTGTAAATAAACTGAGAGACATGCAGTTCTTTCGTTTTGGCAATTGAAAATATATAAAACAATCTTGATAGAATCATAGATATTCATTGACCTTTCCTGATTAATGACTGACTTATGTTTACTTACCTGCAGTAGAGGAATGAAGTCCTCCTGCTCCAAGTAATTACAGGCAGGTTTGGCTAGCAGGTAAATAAACCTTGAGGTATCATCGTGGCAACAGTGTAATAACCTGACGTAAAGGTGGAGGAGAGGAGAAGGATTTGTAAATATAACTTGAGGAGTTGTAATAGCATACTAACTAGAATTACATAAATATCCAGTCTGGCTTACTTCCTCCAGGTTGCAATGAAGGAGTGCACAGACACAAAGCCAGTCCTCTCACCACCTGCTGCATAAAACATGGGGGCCTTCCAGTAAAGTGGACACCCGCATGCCTGAAACACAAGCAACACTATTACTTGACAAAGAAATGCAATCTGAAAGCAAACATTATTATAATTATGTACTCAAATAATAGATTGATGGAATAAATGTATGTAGTATCTGTTACTGCTTAGTGAAGCAACAGAATTTGCATATGATTCATTAAGATGTTTTTTCCCAGAAAGCTTTTATTTTCCTAGTGAGATGTGAAACGTCTTGCTTTATTCTTAGCAAGTCCTGTCTGAAGAGATCCATCTCAGTTTTAGATAGAGCAATGTAATGTGATTTCACATGCTGCAAGTTTAAAATAAATACTACTTGCAACTACTATGACGTGAATACTGTGATGCCCCACAAATTATTGAGTTCTAGTATGTTTAAAATTGTGTCATCCAGACCTTTGTGATTTTGCCCATTTCATATATATCAGCTTTCTCCTCCTCAAACTCATTGAAGGCTGCTTCAATGGCAGAGATAGCTGCATCGTGGTTGATGGCTGGGCCCAGGGCAGGAAGCCCATGGGGGTAGTAAAACCGGGGAATGTTGATGGCAGGAGGAGGAGGAGGAGGAGGAGGAGGAGTGACGATCACTGGAGGCGGAGGGGGGCTGGGTGAGTGTGCTGTGGGAGAAGGCGTGATGGTGGCAGGGACAGGAGCTGGTGGAGGTGTGCTCGGTTTCTTGTCTGGTTTGGATTGGACCTGAAAGATTGTAAATGGGAGTGTTAACGGAAGTGTTCTAGCAGGCCATACTGAGTCCCATTTGTGAAAACAATTTGTCCGTTTTCAACATTTGGTTTGTCCCACGTTTTCACAATAACAAATAAATACTTATATATTGTACATCTGTCAGCACTCGTACAGAGACATCTTTCAAGGTCTGCCCCACTCATTATCATCTAACCTGAACCCAACACTGATAACACTGCACTACTGGACATGCACAGAGAAAAGCCAATTTCTGAGATCACATATGCTGCATGCATAGGTGCAAACAGGCATGCATGATCTGATTTGAAAGCATGGTCACTTTAATGGAAAAGGAGGGCTCACTCTTTTTGTGGTAACTTTGCAAATCTTTAAGTTCTTCCTAAATCCAAACTTAAGAACTATTAATTATGTGCATCAATAGTGTATGGTAAATTAGTTCCTGACTGCTGCTCTTGCACTGTGGGAACATGGGAAAAAGTAAACAAACTACTGCAACTACACATCATGTGCAGAAAGTTTCAAACTGGTATTTTGAAAAGCAGCGACCTCATCAGCATGGCTTTCCTGTTTAGAGACTCAATCAGTGAGTGAGGATCAAGATGTAGGCTCATATTTTTGAGAAACTGCCTGGAAAGCTAATGCGGTTGTTGTTCAGATTTTGTGGCTCTTGTGGTGTGTAGCAGCTGCTGTTTGAATCATTATGACCATCTGCTTTCCCAATGATAGTACACCAAAGTACAACACCCCCTTTACATTTTGTTTTGCTTCAAAGTAGATGTAAAACAGAATGGAATTTATTATCAACATAAAAGTACAATGGGGCCATAGGCCATTTCAGACCAAATAATAGAGGAGGAATATAGGCCTGCATGCATTCTGCAGTTAACAAAAGACATTTAATTTGAGTAGGATTGGGATAATGGTGAAGAAAAAGCTCCACGCAACTGTGCAATAAATGTATACAGCTGTCAAATTTCATTAATCCTAATCTCAGATACCAGAAATGAAATTAGCAATACTGGTAATAATCAAGTAATAATAATTGATTTAGATCGTGCCATCCATCTATGCATGTTTATTAATTCAAATTGCAACATGACATAAAATGAAAGATACCGAAACCAAAACACTAGTTCCTTCCAGCAGGAATTCCCTGGTTCCTGCCATGTGTCTTCTGGATGGCCTTTATACAGAGAGTATTGAGCAGGACAGCTGTAGCGACCCCCCCCACCCCCAATCTTCCAAACAGCATTCATTTTATCACTCTATTCCTGCATCCCAAGCCCTATTTATACCTCTGCTGGTATCTGCCTCAGAATAGTTTGTCGTCCCTGGCATGTCAGTCTATGTGTACAAGAGCAACAAGATGCAGAACTACTATTAGTGTGGATTTTAGATACAGTGCCTCCCTTAATGTGTATAAAGAATGTGTGGTCAAAAAACGGAAATGAGGCACGCAATTACATACTCTATAGGTAAGTTGCGTGGATTCGCATCTGCATTTAAACTTGCACCCTTTTCATTTGACTTCTTGCCCCAACTGACCTGTTGCTGCTGGAAGGACTTGAGTCTTTTCTTGAATCGGGATGGGAGGACAAAGTCACACCCCCTGGCCAGAAAGGCCAGTTCCCCCCTCAGGTCAGGGTCCCGGCGTAACGATGTCTCCTTGATCATCATGGTGGGGGCCGAGACATGTACCCCCCCACCAGACACAGCCACCGGTGCAGCTACTGACACAGTGGTTACAGATGGACCAGTTCACCCAGCAAACAAACAGCCAGTGAAAGAAAAATGACTGGACTGTAATAGAGAAGTCCACTAATAGCTGAGATATCCAGTTGCCAAAAAACAGCCAAACACCTCAGAAAATCAGAGGAATATCCAGCATGCATGTGATTTCCCACAAAAAGTGTTTTGGCAATCACTCACATTCATAAAATCTCTGTCCTCCAGACTCTTAAAGGTGTGTCCTGTACCAAAATAATCCAGCACTGGGTCTTTGCAAAGAGATGTTCCTAAAGACTCCTGTGCTGCTGTGCAGGCAAGGAGCCAGGACCATGGCTTGGCTGTTTTATGGCTAATCACAGCACCAAATAGCAGCTTCTCCCGCTTTGAAGAAAACCAGTGGTGTTCCTCTGTCTGCTGTGTATGTATTTGGTGTAGTCTCACTGGTGCCTACTGCTCAAAGCTGGTCTCTGACAAGCTGCACTGAGAAATATGAGCCATGCCGGGGTCTGGCAACCCACACACACAAACAGGCTGTTCTGAGCATGGCGGGGGGGTGGGGGGGGGCGGCTGGGGGGCAAGGGTAGACATGTTTCATATCTGTGTGAAGAGTCTTGCGGGATCTGAGACATTCTCAGCTACTGCATTAATCTAGTGGGGGGATACAATACAGAACAACTGAAATAACTTCACTATGACAAGAAAATTGTGTCAGTGCTTCTGTATACAAGAGGGACATACTTAAATATAAAAGTGTGAATGCAGTGATGAAACAGCAGGCAGTGCCTCTGCTGTTATATCTGTTGACATAATGTAATTCCATAAGACATACTCAAACTACTAAAGCCAGTTCCCCAGTTGCTAAAACTTTGTTTTTTACTCAAGAAAGAGTTAATGTGCAAAATGCAACAGCCCAACTGGACCAAAGCAAATTCAAGTTCTCATCAGAAATTAATAGAATATCATTTAAGTTCTCTTTCAAAGGTTATTGCAGTTAATGAAAAATAAAAAGACAGTAGTAGTTGAAATCAATATAAAAATGAATGCATGCTTCTTAAATTAGCATATATGGCAATTGCTAATAGTGAGTATAAATAGTTTAGTGTACAAACTACTCGTACAACATCATGCATCTGCCAGAAGCTCAAGCCTGCCCTTTCTCACAGCTATGCCAGATCAGTCCAGGTCTCCTTTAGTGCCAAGCATCACTGCTCTCAAGCCTGACAGAGCACTAGGAGAGGGGATCCCTCAGGACAGAGAGACTTGACCTATTTTAAACTTCGATTCTAAACTTTGTTCAGCTAAAGAAAAAGACACTACACCAAATGTCTACCAGATAACCGGTACATATTGGAGCTTGCCACTGTCAAAGAGCACGAAACATGGAGCTGACGTGAGGGTTCTGCTGCCATCTAGTGCTACAGCTTGGTTAGATCAGTATTTTCACTCATAAAACAGAGGAACATTTCAAATAGATCATTAGCTTTGGACAGAAATTAATTAGGAAAAGGTGATACCTTATCCACCTTATCGAAACAGCAGTTGAAGGTATATAAAAACTTTGAAAAATCCATACAAATCTTTTTCTAAAAAGCAACACAAAACATTTGACACACATTTTACAATGTGTAAATGTTTTCTTCAACCACTACATCTGATATATTATAAAATATGATATTATATATTGATGTTCTATTCTTTTAACATGTTTGAATATATTCTTACTACGTAAGCCTTTCATGAATTAGGGCCAAGGTGTGTTCTAACCAAACTATTTCCGGGCATGAACAAAAATTCTGAATGTAGACCAGAATGAGTGACTTTCCAGTTAGGTATGTATGCAAGTCATCTTGGGTTTTAGTGCGACTCCCTCAGCTCACTGTACACCACCCTAAATTTGTTGGAACAAGTGGACTCTGTACCGAAGCCAATGTCACATACCACTTGCTCACACACACACACACACACACACACACACACACACACACACACACACACACACACACACACACACACACACACACACACACACACACACACACACAAACACAGCATTGAGCATAACCTGGGAAGTTCACAATCGTCCTTTCATCAGTTCATGTCGCACTGAATCTCTCAACCCTCCAATCTGATCTTCTCTAACACTTTCTCTCTTCCTGCTCTCAGAAGTTGAATGAACTTAGACTTCCCATCGACCACATACTCTGCACCACTTCATCAACTGTATAGAGTGCGAGAAATCACATTGTAAAAAAACTATACATGTGTGCACATATGCAAGTTTAAGTATGACTGCATGTAAAAAGAGCCAAAACAGATGCCATCAGGCAGCTGTGTGCTCTTTTCCTCTCTGACTGACAGTTCGTGTAACTCTGATCTCTTAAAGCGTTTCTGCTTGGTCCTAAAACCTGCCCGCCAGGCTAGAATTAACCTTCATTCTACCAACTTGTACATCTTTAGAGCTGACACTGAAATTAATTAAACTGTTTATTTACCAAGTTACGAAAAGTGCAAGAATGATTAATTACCTTAGATTTTCACCATAGCGTGTAAGATAGTGTGTAAGATTCTGTAGTCTGGTCAAGTCCACAAACTGTTCCCATGAGAAAAGATATCTTATTTCAGCTGTAAAGTTGCAGATCAATTGAATGGCCACAACATTGAAATGGTTTTTAATTAACATTGCAAAATTTGTGAAAATCATTCAAACTCTGCCCAGTTTTCTATTAAATACACAAGCTGCAAAGCAATCCAAGTTTCAAGACAGTTTTGGGAAATACTGAAATACTCATTTTGTTCAGACATTGATTTGTTATAAGGATAAAGTGACAACAAAAAGAAAGGTGGAGGAGAGGAAACATGCTGAGATTAAGTTACACACACAGAAAACGTAGAGCAATATTCTGTGTTTGTGTGTAATATTGTGTGCTCTCCTCTTTCCACACCAAATGACCCAATACTACCCCAATACTAATTTACCAGAACATTACACGCAGACACATACTTTGATATAGTTGTTAGAGCATCACACAACAGCAAGGGTGTAAGTTTGCACGTATTCCTCAATGAGTCCAGTTAGCAGGAACTGCCTCTTCCAGTCTTTCAGAGAAATTGAATAGTGTGAACATAACAACTTCCTAAACACACACACCTGCTCTTTGAAACTGGCTGTCTGCTGTGGGTAAAATTATCTGTTTATATTTAGCAACAGATTTCATGTTTATTTCTGCTTCAGGCACTGGGCAGACTTTGCACACAAGGGAGGGCACATGTAGCAACTCTGTCATGGACAGACTGGCCAATCTTTCAAGGCAACCTGGGTGACAAATACAAGTAGTAGCAGACCACATTCAATTTTGCATCAGCAGCTGCATCCCTGTGAACATATTTAGGACATATTTCTACTCTACAACCTGGATCAGCAACCAGATAAGGCTCAGCTAGAAGGAAAATCATAGGGCATTTCAGAGCAAGGACTGGGTTTTTGATGAAATATGTGACAGATCAAAAATTATATTACTGAGATACCAAAAATTAGATCAGAAATTTCCCAACTTAAACACAAAGGAGACCTTCCAGAGAGAACTTACAGGTCAACAATTAAAAACTGGACCAATGCTCAATCACGTGCCCCATGGCCTTTGCAAACACGTTTAACACTTTTACACCTGGGTCAGAAGGGTGCTCAACCACCACCCAACCACTATTGACCAGTCACTCTCACCCCCATTATGAGCAAATGCTTTGAGAAGCTGATTCTGCACACCATCCTTCCAGCTGTAAAACCAGAGCAAAGTGAGCTCAATGTTCAGTCAAAGTCAAATATAACATGTCACAAGTAGTTGCAAAACAAGAAAATAGGTTTCTTCACCTGGTTCAAACTCAGCTGTTCGAATAAAATTTAAACAGCAGGAGTAACTTTTTTAAATTAAGGTAGATGTAAGGTGCACTTAAAAAATACCTCTTAAATAAAAATAGCCACTAAAATAAAATAGGCCAATCTTTTTTTAAAGAAATATAAGAAAAGTAAAATATCTGCCAGTCTTTTTAGTTTAGTTCGACAACTGAATGGCTTATTAAAATCAAATTACATCTTTTCTTCTCCTTTATAAAGTGTACTATATAGATCTATAATCGATAGAACCGATATGGCCTCATTCCATATCTCGTTTAAAAAAATGTCCATATATTTTTCATATCGATATAACGCCCAGCCCTATCCTACACTCTTTCCTTCAACAGCCTGGCGAATTTGCAGCAGCTCTTTTCTCTCACCTTGGCCATTAACTGAAATTTCGATCACCACATCCCAGATAATCACTAATGATCTCAGCAGTGACGACATGTCATCTGTACACTTAGTGTCCTCTCTATTTCTCCCCACGTCCTGCTGTTGCTCTTAAAAAGCACCTGTCGATTTACAAAAAAATCCAAACATGCCAAAATAACACATATGGTCTCAAAAATAATCCATTCACCCACATCCAGGCTCGGGGAGTAATGGAATACATGGAATGGTGCAACATAAGTAGAATACAAAAAAAAGGTAACTGTATTTCGGTATAGTTACAGGAAAAAAATGCGTAAATAGATTACAGTTACCTTTATGAAAATATTGGGATTACAAACAGGATATCAATTAAGAGGAGTGTGGATACAGACAAACCTGTTCCATCTAGTGACACACCAATATCTCATGCACTGTGCAACTCCCATGAGCCCTTCTTGGCCCCCCTGCAGCCCTGAGCTCCCTGTGGATGCTTCCCTGCTAATGAAAAGCCGTGGGAAGTGGGGTGCCGCAATTCCCACGGCTTGGGGGGGGTCAGTCGTGTTCAGTTGTGCAACCTGCCCTCACGTGATGCGACGGTTGTGCTACTGACCTTGTCTTAGATTTTGTGAAATTATGTGATAAAGCAGAAGATTGCAAGCAATATTCAGAGTTCAGCACCTGGAACCACTTAATTAATTTCCAATCTGGGTGTGTTGGTGCTAAGGTAATAGTCCTGAGCTGCTCAGAAGATGAAGAATAATAACTTTAAATTGTGGAATATTTTCTTACTTTTTGAATAATTAGTATATTATTACTATATATATATATTATTGCATTATACTCAAGCATCTCACCTATTGGTTTTTAGGAATACAATCACCTGTTACAGAACCATAGAAGTTGGTGCTGCATATTGCACTCACAAATATTTTTATGTAATCTTGTTTTCAATAATGAGTGAAGCTGGCTGCCCACTGGGACAAATTAAGTTTCAACTTGAACTTGATATCACAGCAATAAGTGACTTACCCTCCTAAACTCTGTGATTATACACACACAGATGAGGCATGCCAAATGCCATCTCCATGGTGATAACCCTTTCCCTGGAATGAGTGGTGGGTGCCTCAGACTTGCATTGCCAACAGCAGGAAATGTAGTTCAACATTGCTGCTCTACTCTTTATTCTCACTCACTTCCTGCACAAATGAACACACACACAAAAACACACACCGCTTATCCTTGCAAAGTATGGACAATGAAGTGTGTTCAAATGCTACTTAAATTAGCACACTCAACCTCACATTTCAATCAAAAGACTACATCATGGGAACAATTTAAAAAAAGCTGCAATGGTAGCAGGCAAAACTATGTTTGTCAAGTTATTGTGAAATCATTGTGTATATTATTATTATTATTATTATTATTATTATTGGAAATTACACTTTTAGCCTGATATTGGCCTTTAGCATTCATAAACGCCATATTAAAAAAAAGTGTGAATAAAAAGAACCAACAATATTTTATTCATGTTGCTGGACCTCAGCTTAGCTGTTGACATGGTTGACCCTGCCACTTTGCTGGATCATCTTAGGGACTGTGTTGGGCTTTCCGGCACAGCACTAGTCAAACATCCTTAAAGGATAGGAACTGCTTTGTATCCAACAACTATAAAATACATCTGATGAAAATTAATTGTTTGGTCCCCACAGGGCTCCATTCTAGGATGCTTCTTATTTAACATCAATGACATCAACAGAACTCAACTCCGTTTTGATAAGAACAAATCAAGTCAGATTTCTACAAGTAATGATGAAACATTTGCCAGATCAAAAGATTGATATCACAACGCAAGTTAAAAACTCATTCATGCATTTATATTTAGTGGACTTGACTACTGCAGATGAACTCGAACCCATTAGATGTTTACGAATTATGACAATGCTTTATACTCATACAATTTTAACAAATCAAAACTCAGTGCTGTCCTTTGGAGTTGCTGTTATCTATTGAATTTACATTCATGGCAAGTTGTACTGTTGATCAAACACAACTTTGTCTTCCTTTATTTTCCCGAATTAATATCAACACCATTGAAAATATCATGACGTGAAAAAAAGAAAACCTAGTTTGACAAATAGAACAGATCTGAATTTAAATCTGATCCTGCAGTTCAGAGACCTTCCTGTAGAGGGAACTAAAGATTCAAATCAATCAACATGAGGTTATCCTGTGAAAACATCTCAGGAAACCCTAGGTGTTAGGAGACGCTAGAGGGTAGTATCTATCAGCTAGTTACCAAGTCAGAGCTGCACAAGGTGGGGGCCGTCAGGTGAGCTTGAGTCCACCACATTGGTGATATTGGTTGGACTTCGGAATTGCCAAGGCCAGGTTTGCTTGATTGAGACATCTCCATGCTTGTAAATTATGTTTTCAAGATGGCAACACAACTACATATCACTGCGTGTGCCAAATATATGCTGTGGATAAGTGCTAAAGAAAAGTTATACTAAAACTTGTTCTAACAAAGCGTGAAATACCACAGTAGGGGTTGTCTTACAAATACATAAAAGCAGATCTAGTTCAGTACAGGTGCATCGCAATGAATCAGAATATCATAGAGAAGTAAATACGAATATTTCAATCCAAAAAAGTGAAACTATGCATTATATAGATTACACAGAGTGAAAAAATGTGTCTTTATTTGTTAAATTTCTTCTAATTATGATTATGCTTACATTTAATGAAGGCATCAAATCGGTCTCAAAAAATTTGAATATTACAAAAGACCAATTTTAAAAAGTATTTATATGGAAATGATGGGCTCTGAAAAGTATGTCCATCTATATGCACTCAATTCTTGGTTGGGAATTTTGGACTTAAACTACTGGAAACTGAGTTTTCCATTATATTCCAATTTATTGGGATGCACCTGTATATCACTGACGTCATAAAACGTCAGTTGCCTCATTCAGAATGATCTCAAATCCAAGACTGCATGATTACATTTAGGGATGCAACGATCCAATATTGGGATCGGGATCGGTACAGATATTGAAGAAAATTCTAGAACAGGTATTGGTGACAACGCGGCGACCCATAGCGGCCAATCTATTCAGTGCAATTCTATGCTTTGCATGGAGGATTTGTTTTCAAAATGGAACGAGTGAAAGGATCAGCCATTTTGAACTTTTTTACACGACTAACAGCAAAGCCAACACATTCAACGGCTACGTGCAATACCTGCGCAGTGAATTTGCCTGAGACGGCTCTACCCAGGGTCGGACTGGCCATCGAGAGTACTGGGAGGAAAAAAATGTTTTTAAAAAGATGCGCTTTGTTTATGTGTCGCATCCACCGCAGTGTTTCCCAATCATTTATTTATCTCTTGTTTTTGCTCGTACATCGGAGACCATTGCTGTATTCGGCTGGTCAGTTTCAGCTCCTTTATTGGGTGTCTTGCATTGAATTGCTCCCGACTGCACTGAAAATATATATATATATATAAATATATGTATATATGTACATACATATATATGTATATATATTTATTTACTTATTTTTCCCATATTTTACCAAGCTTGTGAAGCTATTGTAGCTGTTTATTTAAGATTGCTGTACTGGTACACAGTTATTAAATAAATAAGCAAGTCGGATCGGTATCGGCCGATACTAAATCTCAGATATCGGCATCAGAAGTGAAAAAAGTGGATCACGCATCCCTAATTACATTAGAGGACGATGATAGATGATTATAGGCTTTTTTTAATTCAAATGTGCAAATGTCTCAGTACTGAAGCAATTGAGTAACAGGTTTTGTAGAGCATGGTGAAGACGAGTAGGGGTGGTTAATCTATCCGATTTCCCGATTCGATTACGATTATTAAGGTCCCGATTCGATTAAGAACCCATTTTCCATTAGCAATTCTCGATCACAGATTATTGATGATCCATTTGACAACAGTAACCCAAAATACACCACAAAGTAATTGCACCATTTAAAAAAAAAAGTCAGTTGCTAAATTACTTAACTTCTCTTTTATTGGGTAACAACCCCAAACACATTCTGTGTAGTGTAGTTGTAACTTACAAACTGTATTTGTTTTAACTTAAAACAAATGTCAAAACTTGCAAATAAATGTTCACATTTGGAGTTCTGGGATTTTTTTCCCCTATAGAACACAAAGCTTTGGAACACTTTGTGTGTTCACAGCTGTGTAATGCCTTGCACCTTGATGAAAATGCTCTCTCCGCAGCAATGCTCGGACCTGCTGACGTGACACGAAGGCTTTTAGTGGTCGACACCGCGGCACATTTGCATCGGTGCAGCGTTTGTATTAAAAACGTCCGATGTTTGACTTAAATCGACTAATAAACGCAAACAATCCCCCTCATTGATCACTGTGTATGGCTGCTCTGACGTTTGCATGAGTCCCGTCGGGGATCCTTGGTGAGTTTTAACCAGAGTTGTTGCCGATCGAGGCTTCCTGAGCAATTTTGGAGCTTCCATGGTGGCCAAATATGCACTCCGAGAGTCTCCAACTCGCGGCGAAGCGCAGCACGTCACAATCCCGACGCAGTGTAGTGGGGCGCACCTCCCGCGCCAAGGCTAGAGCTCCTGCCATCCAAACCAAAATTAATACACATGCTCGGTTTTAGCCAAGATGGAGCTGGATGAATTTTGCCGCTCACTCGCTCTGGCTGCCGCTGCACGCACTTGAGAAACTGGGCGCATGCGTGACGTTCAACTTCCGTTGAGATTCCGGGATATCGTTTTTACAAAATAAAATAATGTAAACAAATAATCGATTTTTGGAAATGTAATAATAGATTCATACTCGTCCATAACATAATTGCGATGAATTAATAATCGATTTTTTTTCACCACCCCAGTGAAGAGTGCAAGAGAAGACAACTAAGGGGTTTTGACTGGGAGACTGGAGGTGCAGTTGAGGTGATGGCACACAGACATCTACTGCATTATGTGTTCTGGAACACTTTGGGCAAATTCCCACAAATCAAACATCCAAGACAGTTATTCAATAGGGAAACAAACACTCATGACTATAGCCTGGCAAAGACACACACACACACACACACAGACACACTCACAAACACACACTTTCAATTTTTTGGATGCCCTCATCAGCCAGCCACATTACATAGATGGTATTCTGAGGAGGGGGAGTCCCACCACCCACTTGCTGTTTTGAAACATGTTTTGTTGGTTTCTATGGCGACACAGAGGGAGGCCAGCAATGTTACAGAGCAAAGACTCCTACTGAACTGAAACTTTCCTGCTGTAAAAGGGAGTTAAGCCAGTCAGACATCCACATGAGTGTGCACTTGTATGTCTATATAACTGCACACAGTCCACCAGAAGAAAATGAAATGCAAACTGCAGTTTGATGCTATCCCAACCTGCTAGAGGAGTGGTGGTGTCCTAAGGAGTTAGTAGCTTAAAGCCTGATGTGTAGATGTGTATGGCAAGGAAGCTTTACATTATGTGTGCGCTTGTGATAAAAAGCTAGGTGGCCAATATTAGATTTTTGGGTTATATTAATTCAATTGGACACTGCGGGATTCTGTGCTTCGGCATTTAAAAATATGCATTTATGTGCATGCCTCTTTGTGCCATCACCTTGTTTCTGAGTAAGATCCTAAATAAAGTGCAAAATTGTGTGTCCACTTTAATAGTTTGCATGTTCTGTGTGACAGTGTTTTTTGGGTGATCTACTAAAAATGGCTGCATTAATGACAGCAGGTGAAAATGATAGATGGGGACGAAATAAAATAAAGATTTTGTGTGTGTTATTGATATTCATCAGGAAGAATTTGAGAGTAGAGTGACTGCAAGTGAAAATTTGATTTGATGCCATTTTTAAACATACAAAGCTGAAGTAAATCAGGCCCTTTGTCTTTCCTTACTTGGCTTGAGTTCCTGCTCTGACCTTATTTCCTGTGGAAGCAGACAAGAAATGATGTCATCTTCTACCGGCCCAGAATCAACAACTGTGCAGTATCCCCATCCCCCAACATACCTTTTTCTCTCTCAAGCTCTATTTCAGTCTACACTATTTCTCTAATTCTTTACATACAGCTTCTGAAGAAGAAACACATCAAATTTTTCCTGCACTATGATTGTATGCACAGCAAAATGACAATACATGCCGAGTTGATTTGATGAATATTTGATAATCACGTTCACAAATGTAGATTTTGCTAAATGATGTGCGCAGGTTTAACAGCGGCTGAGTTGGAAGATTAACCAGTTGTAGCTGAAGATTCAATGCAGCAGCAAAAATGTCAATTTTTTGATGATTATTATTATGATGATACTTTTTTCTAATAAATAAAACTGAAATATATGGTGTTAGCAAGGAAAATTTCACCAAATGACATTAGTAAAATTGTGACAACTGCAACTTGAAACCTTGTGGCCTTGACATGACCTGTGCCCCCAAATCTGCAGGTTGGCAGTGCACTTGCAAAAGATGCAAACCACAAGATGGAGCGCAAGATCTGTCTCAGATAACAAATGTTCCCCAGTTGTTCTTGTTGTTTGGATATTTCTTTCCATTAATAGTATCATTCTAAGAAAGGTGTGTGGAACATTTAAGTAAACTAGTTTTGTTTGTACATGATCTAAAATTTGATGCAGCCTGATTATTTTTTTTCTTGTGTTGTTAACCTTGTGACATAACAAGAATGTAACTACGAAATGTTACACATTTTTTCCTCACTGAGCAAGTTCTACTCACATTATGACATAATTGACACTTGACAAAAGATCATATATTAGCATATGGAATCTCAAGACTTAACTTACCATATGTAATGTGCTTCACACCCCATTTATTGCCATCAGGCAGGCATGTTCCGTCATGTATTTGTAAATGAACTGTCATTCTCATTTGTGTAAAATCAACTTAATTCAGCAAAACCAGTAGAATAAATTGACCAGTATTATTCCAGCCTATCAACAGAGCTAGAGCAGTGGGCAAAAATACTTTATTTTGTAAAGTGCGATGGATTAATTAAGTCATCAGAAAGGTAGCTCTGGATACGGTTAGGTTCTTATGTTGATGTCTATGTTTGTTATATGGCTTGGAGAGCAGAGAAAAACATGCAGGGAATTAGCTTTTTACGATTGAAATTAGAATAAACTTCAACTTGAAATATGGTACTAAAAAATATGCTCTCAGTTATCTCTTATATTTCCCCAAAACAGTGGGATGAGATGGAAAGATTAGCATTGGTGGAAGAACCCTGATCTGACAGTGAAACCATTACAGATGTGACAGACTTTGTTGACATACTTCCTTCCCCCTACTGCTTTTCTCTACAGTGGCCTTGGATCTGATTCATATCAGCTGGCTTCCATGTCTCCATGCAGATTAATGGGTCTGCTCTGACAGGTGTAGAAAGCCTGTATTACTCTGTCAGCTGCAGTATCAACAATAAACATGTGTGCATACACTCAGATACAGATTTACAGAGTAAAATACTGACAATTCTTCTGCCTGAGGTCAGTAACCCAAAAAAAAATCTGTTCCTTGAAATGCCTGGTTAATCAGTAGCTGTGAGTGCAAGGGCATTTCTCACTTGTGGGTGAAGGGCTGGCCTTGTTTAGAGGTTGATTGGCAGTTTAATGTGCAACATGTTGGCACTGAGGAATATAAGCATAATTCCCAGAGTGCCGGAGTATGTATTAGGTATCAGAGAGCTATTCCCAAACTCATCTGTGACCCACAGTAGCATTGGGTGAACTTAACTCGGGCCAACAAACAAACATCAACAACAACACACACAAACAGACTTGCAAAAATGCAATTCATAAGAACAAACTTGTGTAAACATAAATGCATACGCCCCCCCTCATCCTTAAAAACACGTGGTTGTGTAAGAAAGCCTGGACACATATACAAAACACACAACCACACACTCTCACACACACCCATACACATATGCAGGTCCATTTACACTGTGGCGACAGTGAGTCTGTTAGCAGGATTCCATAGTACAGAGGGGTGGACAGATTTAGGTCTCCCTCACACCTCGATCTGCCAGGGGTGCAGGAGGGTGCCGGGTGACGATACAGTTAACACTCGGTGTGCCCAAAGACACCACACCGCCTCATCTCA